>JAJLSG010000408.1:0-28061 GCA_030567495.1 Ambrosiozyma neoplatypodis | reverse complement strand
GTTAACTGTTTGATGCGGTAGTTGGCTTCCATACATATAAGTATATGCTATATATATAGCTTATAGTTATAACTTATAAGAAAAAATGTCAATTATAATAATCAGATCAACATATATATAAGTAGTCGAGAAAACCGGACAGGGAGTTTATATCGTACTGATTAATTCGTACAGCAAGACATGCACGCGAAGAAGAGCCGCTCTATATACGTACCAGGGAGTGAGCCTCAACCTCCCTGACTCGACCGCCGCAAATACATATACTGGCCGGCCGTGGCGGCGCGCGGCCCTGGCGGGCGCACGTACGCGTAGTAGCGTATACGGCCGGTACGCACGTACGTACTACGTATACTGTAACGTACAGTATCGAGATTCGAGATTCGAGATGATATGACCTCCTGAATCGAAACGAAAGTTATAATTAACTGATTAATTTTAATTTCATAAATTATAAATTATAATTGTACGTTGGGACAAACAACTCATCAGCTGGATATCGATATATATCGATATCGATGCCATGTACGAAGACTTCTTCTTCTTCTTAATTGTCCAACAGACCCGGTCAACTTAATTCAACATCCAAATTATCACTAAACTTTATAATATAAGGATATCAACTTCGATCTATTAAATATATAGCTTCAAAGTTCAAATTAACGGTTCGATCAACCATATATATGCAATTAACCAGCTATAAATATTAATTATACGGGTTAATATATTTTCGGTAGTTTATCCCCATGGAAGCTTACTTATTAAAAATTATTAATTATACTAAATTAAATCAGAAAGAACATTTAACATTTAACATGCACGTACAGGTTTGAGACTTAATTCTCCGTTTTCAGAAAGAATAAATATAGTCCCACCAATTATATATAAGCACTGAACTGACAAGATACGTCTGGAAATTAATTAAGGAAAGGAAAGGCAACAACAGCCAATAGAACAAAATTTTGATTCCGATTTTACTTCTTTAATCCCCTATAGTCACCAAATCCTGATCCAACCACAATCCTTATATATCAGGCTCCTAGCACTTTTTTTTACTATATTTGTTTTCTATCACATATTCTCTATACTTTATACTCCTGCTGTTACTCTTTGCTCATAACCCTTAAATCTCAAATTTAGATCTCTGCTAGCTGTTTTTTCTCGAGAAAGAAATGGCTATATAACATCTTTCATTCCCTTCCCTATCAATTTAATAAACAAATTATCATTCTAGCTCATTCTCTTCTCAAAACAGTTTACATCGTTTTCACTTTAAATTCATTAGTTGAAAGGTCAAAGAGGTCAAAAGACAAAGCAATTTCCAATTTTATTATCATCAAATCCACAAAAAAACATTAAACGCTGGTCCCCCCTATTTTGGTAAATTCAAATCACACTCATTAAATATAATCAATTAAAATAAAAATTAAGTTTAAAGCAGAATAATTGCATATCTATCATTTAAATAATTACTGAACAATTAATTATGAATCCAAATCAGGGTCAGTTACCTCAAAATATTAAAAACGAAGGACCTTTTCAAAATACACAAAAATCAACAGAATCAAATCCAAATCCAAATCCAAATCAAAGCCCAAATCCAAATCCAAATCAAATGTATTACACTAATCAACCCCAATATATACAACGGCTCCAACAACAACAACATCAACAACAACAACAACAACAACAACAACAACAACAACAACAACCAATTCAATATCCATCTTATCAATATGCGTATAGTCCATATCAAACTCAACAACAGATTCTTCCTGCTCATCAGAATCCACAAGTTATAATTCCTTTAATGCAACCATCTCAACAACAACCACTTTCAGTTCCTCAACAGTACTATTATCCTGCTAATCAAAGATTTGTTCAATATCAAAGTTCTACAGCTAATCCTGATGTATTTCATACAATGTATACTCCTATTCAACCTACCCAGTCTACTCAATCTGCCCAAACTGTACAAGCTATTCAAAATGTTCAAAATGTTCAAAATGTTCAGACTGCTCAAAATGTTCAAAATCCGATTGCAGTTACAGTTCCAAGTCCAACTGCTTTAAGAACAATTCCATCTGCTTCTGCTACAGCTGATTTGACTGTTAATAGGGCTTCACTTTCATCTTCATCTTCAGCTGCTTCAATTTCTCCCTCAAATTCAATTATAAATCCATCAAGATCAAATACTGCTATTACTGGTTCTTCAACTTCAATTACTAAATCACCAACAAAAACTTCAATTTCAACTTCAAAGTTGGTGCGATTAGCTAGAAGAAAGAAAGATACTGTTAAAGAGACTAAAAGAAGACAAAAATCAAGAGTATTACCAATAAGACAACAAGGTCGTCCATTAACCCCAAAAACTAAAATAAGATTAACATTAGTTCCAAATTTAATTTCATTACATTCTGTTTTAGTTGCAGACGCTTCTAAAAAACCTCTATGTATTTTAAAAAAGGGTCAAATTCAACATCAATTGGTTTCTCAAGAATTATATGCAGATCCAAAATTCACTGCTAGTCCTGCTTCAATTCCTTTTCCTGGTAAATGTCAACCTGTTATATTTGTTGAACCTAATTATTTAGAGAATAATGCTGTTGATACTAGAAGATCAACTGAATTTCCACGTTCTGTTGGCTTTGAAGGTAATACTCCAATTTATTCTGATATTGATGTTGCAATCAAAGAAATTTTCACAATACAAGAATATTCACTATTAAGAATTACAAGAGCTGCTGCTTTAGAACCATCTGGTGCAATTGTTTTAAAGATTGAAACTATTAAACCTGGTGATAAGCATATTAATGATGATGAATTTGATTTAAGACCAAAATTAACTGATTTTTCTAAACTTGGTGCAATGGATGATGATGATGATGATGATGACATTTCTAAACCTAAAGAGTATGATCCTGATTTTGATGCTTTGATTGGTAGACCAGGTGACACAATTAGTCCAACATTTTTAAAAAAGAAAGTTGCTAGACCCAGATATAAATCAAATATGAGAATTTATGTAATTCCAAGATCAACCAATTGTATATTATATTCACAAGAAGCCATGTTAAGAAGAGATATTTTGAATGGTACTCTAAAAATCGGTAAAGATAAAAGATTAATTATGTGTGCTTTTAATTATGATAATCTTCTAAATGAATTAAATTTAACTAATACAATACAAAAAATTCATGTTGATGAAAGATTACCTCAAGATGCATATAACATTCTTCAACAACAACCACAAGAAACACAGCAATTACAGCCACAACCACAACAACAACAACAACAAATTACCTATCCACCTGCTATGTATTATAATACAACTGCAACTAAAGAAGGAATATCTTCATATCATGATTCTATGTTTGGAGAGACACATGATTCAGGTGAGTTGATGGGTTATGGTTATGCAACTGCTCCTCCCCAACAAGGTTCTAGCTCTCAACAACAACAACAGCAGCAACAACAACAACAACGTATTAATATGAATCCTCCACGTTGATTTTACTGAATTTTTCCTTTCTCTTTCTTTATCCATTATTTTTAATTATTTTTTTAACTCATATTACAATTATTTATTTTATTCTACCACATGCATTATAAATTATAATTCTTATTGATTATTTTACCATTATATATTATATGACTACATTCGTATATGATTTTGTGAAATTATTATAATTAATTGTTTTCTTCAAAGTTTTTTTCTTTCTTCAATTTTAAATAAAGAAGTATTGTTGTTTTTTATAATTAATCTTAATAAACACCTATGCTTTTTTTGATGATTATGCATTTTTTTTTAACTTATTACCGTTTTTTTTTTGTTTTTTTTTGTGATTCTACTTCCATTAACTTTTCTCCTCTTATGTTTATTTATCTAACTATTCAATCTTACTACTGTTACATTTATATTTTTTTAAAATTTGCTTTTATTTCTTCCAAAATTATTATTATCTGTGTGTCTCTACTGCTTTCTTTCTCTTTCTTCTTAAAGTGTAATTTATTAGATTTGTTTTAGTTCTAATATATATAATTTAATATTTCCATACAACACTTTTATATAGTAATCAATATCGATATCCCTTTTTCCAAAATAACTTTTACCCCAGCACACCCGTGCACCAGATTGCTCCGAATTTCGTGAATCAAAATCAACAACACATCAACAAGACACGATTGAGTTTTTCTTTGAGCAACCTTTTTTTTTAAAAAGTCAACGTTTAGTTCTATCCATAACAAGTTCAACAAGAAATAGATCATCACAGTAATGAACAGACTCTTAATTGCATTTTTCACATTCATTGCTTTTGTTAATGCTACTGCATTAACATTTACATTAGATCCAAATGAAAAATCTTGTTATTATATATTCAACACCAAAGATAAAATCAATATTGGTTATTATTTTGCAGTGCAGGCAGGTGGTTCATTTGATATTAACTACTCAATTAAAGCACCAAATGGTGTTTATATAGTTAAAGAAGAAAAACAAAGACAAGGTGATTGGATTTTTACAGCTGATCATAAAGGTGAATATGAATTCTGTTTTGATAATGAGATGTCTACATGGGCTGAAAAAGTTGTTGATTTTGAAATTAAAATTGATGATGATTTCAAAGCTTCATTACCTGATGCTCCAAAAGAAAATGCTGCTGTTGAAGGTATGCAAAAATCTGTTCAACAAATTGAAAATAAATTAAATCAATTATCAAATACTTTGAATTATTATAAAACCAGAAATAATAGAAATCAATCTACAGTTAAATCAACTAAATCTAGAATCTTTTGGTTCTCTGTTTTTGATGTCTTGCTGATGGTTGGTATGGCTGTTTTTCAAGTTTTAGTTGTTAAATTCTTCTTCCAAGGTTCAAGAAAGCAATTAGTTTAATTTTTGAATCTTAAATTCATTTTAATTTGAATATTGTTTTTGTTTTGCTTCTCTTTTAGTTTTGTGTTTTCTCTTCCATTATCTGTTTTTTTTTTCAGTATTTGTATCTACTATGTATAAGACGGCTGTTGAATAGTATTTCAATTCAATATAAAAGTTAAAAATAAATAAACTTAAATTTTTGTAACTGTTCTTCAACCTTTAAACAAATTGTTTTATAATATTAATGTATAAACTAAATCATTATAAATAACTTGCTACCAATCCACCCTTGCACCACAACAAATTCTCTGTCGCGTTTTCAATTTTTTAAAAAAATGAAAAAAAATGAAAAAATCATTGAAAACGACCGAATGGAACAAGAACATGATTCATACAATTACAAAAGGATTTAATCTCTTAACAGATCAACTTACATCTTTTCAATTTAAGTTATTACCAAATATCATTGTCTACAGTTTGTGTTACAACTATCTAGAAAATTAAACTAAGAGATCATTAATTAATTATATTTATTTTACAAAAATGTCTTCTTCAAATTGCAGATTTTATGAAAACAAGTATCCAGATGTTGATGAAGTTGTTATGGTCAATGTTCAACAAATTGCTGAAATGGGTGCTTATGTGAAACTTCTAGAATATGATAATATTGAAGGTATGGTTCTTTTATCAGAATTATCCAGAAGACGTATTAGATCAATTCAAAAATTAATTAGAGTTGGTAGAAATGAAGTTGCCGTTGTGTTAAGAGTTGATAAAGAAAAAGGTTATATTGATTTATCTAAAAGAAGAGTTTCATCTGAAGAAATTGTGAAGTGTGAAGAACGTTATGGTAAATCTAAAACTGTTCATTCCATTTTAAGAAGATGTGCTGAAGAATTTAAAATTCCATTAGAATCATTATATCAATCTATAGCTTGGCCATTGGCTAAAGAATATGGTCATGCTTTTGATGCTTTTAGAATTTCAATTACTAATCCTTCAGTTTTTGATACTATTACTCCTCCATCTGATCTAGTTTTAGATTTCCTAAAAGATAATATTTCAAGAAGATTAACTCCACAAGCTATTAAATGTAGAGCTGATATTGAAGTTTCATGTTTTTCATATCAAGGTATTGATGCTATTAAAGAAGCTTTATCTGCTGGTGAAGCTTTATCAACTGAACAAAACTTAATTAAAGTTAAATTAGTTGCTGCTCCAAAGTATGTTATAACTACCCAAAGTTTGGATAAACAAACAGGTATTGATTCCTTAAATGAAGCAATTGAAAAAATCAATGGTATTATTACTAAATATGGTGGTGTCTGTGATGTTGCTATGGCTCCAAAAGCTGTTACTGCTACTGAAGATGCTGAATTACAAGCTCTTCTTGAAAGAAAAGAATTAGAAAATGCAATGGAATCAGATGAATCAGGTGAAGAATCAGAATAGTTTTGAAAAACAATTAACTGAGTCATTAATAATAATACTAATAATAATAATATATAATATCATATATAAAAATAATTCAAAACTATTGTAGTATAGACTATACATAATATTTTTTATATCATTACTTCTTTACTCTACTTCTATATTTCTTTTCCATTTCATCTTGTTTTATACTTTTTATTTACCTTTTTCATTTTTTATTCCCCCCTTTCTGTTTTTATTTTAAAACTTACTTATTTATGAGGTTAATTTTAAATTTAATAATTGTAGCTTTTCATGTAATTTATAAATTGTAAAAAATATATATATTATCGATATATTAAAAAATTAAGAGGATAAAAGAATCATAAAAAAAGGAAACAACTAAACAATAAAAAAATAAAGCTATAAAAAGCACGTAATATAAAAGTAATTAGCAATGAGATAAAACATAGAATAGTAGTAATAATAAATAAAGGAAATTAAAAAATCAAAAAATTCAAAGTGGGAAGAAGAAGAAAAACAAAAAATTAAAAAGCAGTCATACAGTTCATTAAAAATACAAAAACAAGAACAAAAGAAAACAACAAAGAAAGAAAAGAATAATTAATATTTCGAATACTTTTATTTGTTCAGGAAATATTGAATTAATAGTTCATTTGAAAAAAAAACCTAAAGATTTAAACTATCCATATTAACAAAATTTTGATCATCCATAAATGCCAGTAAATCCAATGGACTTTGACCACTACTCAATGATCGTGAATCATCAAATGTTGATCTTCTATGAAGTAATTCTTTACATAGATAGTAAGAGGCAGCACTTAAAAACCATTTAGTTGAATTGTCCTCTAGAAATTTCAAGCATTTATCATAAAGATCTTTTTTAAATCCTAATAAATCAGATGGATCTTCAAAATTATCATTAACTGCAACATCTTCTCTAGTTTTAATTTCTAAGTGAAGTAAAACAACAACATGTAAAACAGCTTGAATTACAACAACATGTTGAACAGGTTGATCACCTAAATTTTCAACAATAATTTTTGAAGCATCAGTTAAAACTCTGATTTTATTATCAGTTAATGGTGAATTAGTATATAATAAAGGTTTTTTATCTTCTTGATCATCTAACATTGACATGAAATCAACTTTTGATCTTAAATATAATAAGATACAAAATGAAGATAAAATTTGAAAAAAACAATGATATTGATCACCGATCAAATTAACTAATTCAGGCGGAAAATTAACAGATTCCCAATATAAAAGGTCTTTTTCTAATGAATTATCAACTGTTCTATAACCTGGAATTCTATAAACCACATTAATTATTCTTTCCAACAATTCACAGATATAATAATATCTTTTAAAAATTTCATAATCTCTTTGAATCCCTTCAAAATCTTCAATTTCTGGTTGATCAACAATCAGATCGATTTTATGGTAATACATAGCAGCAGCACTTGTAACCGTAGTCATTCTATCACAACAATAAGAAACCCAAAATAATCTTGATAATAATGATCTTTTATAAGATAGTTTAAAATCAGTACTTAAAGATTTTTGCAGTCCAGGAGTTGTTCTATGATTATTATTAGCTCCAAAATTGTGTAAACCCAATTCAACAATTAAAGTTGCAGCTTTACATAACATTTCACGGGCAATTTGAGGACCTTGTGGAGTTTCTTCATTAACACTTAATAATAAATAAGCTTGAATTAAAGTGATTTTATTAGTTTCACTAATTTCTAGTAACTTACATTTTTTTCTAAATCTTTCAGCAGTTAATCTAATTTCTTTTTCTTTTAAAGTTTTATCATACCTAACACCAGATAACATTAAAGCATTTAATAATAAAGGAGACATTAATTCTAAATCATTTAATATATCTCTATCAACAACAGGCATAATTGGGTATAAATTATCAAGATATAATTGAATTAAATGACGTTGTTTTTCAATTGGAGGTTTATCAAATGCACCTTTTTTCAATAAAAATTCGTATAAATCTTTATCCATTGCATCCAGGTATTGATCACGCCTTGGTAAATAAACATCTCTCCAAGGAAAAAATAAATCATAATTACCAGCATCAGATAGACATAAAAATGAATCTCTTGATAATAAAGGAGCTAGTGGTTGTGTTGCCACTACAAATTGCGACTTAACACCTCCTTCTTGTTCAATCACGTTAGCATAAATTTTATCATTATGAAATAAATGTTGTGCTTCACTATCAGAAGATGATGATTGTTGCTGTTCATGGTCTTGATTTGTTTCATGTATAGATAATTTTCTTTTTTTATTTGTATAAGATAATGAAACTAAAGCATGATCTTTTTGATGTTCATTTACAAATGAACCAATACTGGATCCAGATCCTGAAACGGGTATCTCTTCAGAAGGACTTTTCATTATAGCATCACCATTGTTATCAATTTGTTGCTGTTGCTGCTGTTGTTGCTGTTGTTTTTGAGTTCCTTGAACAACACAATTAGCTTTAGCTTTCTTACACAAAATACAAACTTGATCTTGTGGAGAGGACCTTATGCATTTTTTATGAGACCGACGACACCTCTCACATGCCCTGGATTGCCTTGGTTTACCCACTTGAAAGGTTGTTATTTGAAATAGAGGTTCGTTTCTTGACATGGGTGACTATAACTGTATAAGTAACGAGTCAGAAGGATTGGTGGTGACGGGGATAAAAGCAGTACTACTGTGCTAGTATAAAAATTAAGTCAATAATTGTAGTCACTGTTCAACGCGAGATCAGAAGTACAATTTTAAGTCTGGGGGAAAAGGGAACAGCAGAAAGGTCACTTAAATTGTTCTTTTCCTCTGGTCCCGGTATTCCTTTAATGTCTTACAAGAGAGTCAATGACAATAGACTAGTCGCCAGTAAGAGGCAGAAGAAATCCACTCAGGAATTGGAGTTGCCACAAAAAAATGTTTGGCCTGAAAATTTTAAAGAACTAGATACAATCCATTTCAGATTAAACTCTTATTTCACCTTTTTATCTTCAAGAAATCATATTATAACAACATTGGAACTATTGAAAGATCCAGTGGAGAAGGCCATAAAGAGAAAATTAACTGAATTGGATGTTGCTAGAATATCCATTTTAATTCCTGATGATGTTGTTTTTGATTATTTCGATGAGAATCAATTTGTTTTAGAAGATAAACATTTTACATGGAAAGAAGGTTTTATTCAAAAAGATGTTGATATTTATGATTTAAAAGATGATAATATTGGTAATAATACCAATAAACAATTATTGGTATTTGAATTTATCGATGGCGATTTAAGAAAATCTAAAACTAATTCAACTTATAAAAATGATTTAAAATTACCTGTTTATACTCAAGATTCAATGAGAAAATTAATTATTAAAAGAAATAATAAATTTGAAATTGCTATTAGTAAATTCTTAAAAGATTGTGAAACTAAAAATATTAACAATCCATGGGATGAATTAACTTTAAGAGCAAACTCAAGAATACCTAAACATTTAGACTATATAGATCCAATAGAAGAACTAATTAATAAATCATTAGAAAAAACTGCTAATAATTCAATAAGACCAGCAATGAATGAAATGATTGATAAATTAAAACAGTGTAATTTTTATAAAGATCAAATTGATGATGCTGCACAATTTATAATTGATCCAAAATCACCAATTTATAAAGATTTAGATTATGAATTATCTCCAATGATAAAAGATGCACTAAAAGAATCAAAAAACATTGATCAATTATATTCACATCAAACTGAAGCAATGTCTGAAATTCATAATGGTAAAAATGTTATTATTTCAACTTCAACTTCTTCAGGTAAATCATTAATTTATCAAATACCCGTTTTACAAGAAATGGAACAAGATTCTGCAATCACAGCAATGTATATTTTTCCAACTAAAGCTTTAGCTCAAGATCAAAGACGTTCATTAAAAGACTTGTTAGATTATATGCCTTCACTTCATAATTTAGTTGTTGAAACTTATGATGGAGATACAGAAAGAAAACAAAGAGAGTACGTTAGATATAACGGTTCCATAATTTTTACAAATCCTGATATAATTCATACTACAATGCTACCAAATCATCAACAATGGAGACGTTTTTTAAGTAATTTAAAATTTGTTATAGTTGATGAATTACATATGTATAAAGGATTATTTGGCTCACATGTTGCCTTAATCATGAGAAGGTTGAGGAGAGTTTGTTCAATGTTAGGGAATGATAATATTGTTTTCATCTCATGTTCTGCTACTTTGAAAGATCCAACTCAACATATGCATAATATTTTTGGTATTCCAATAGATTCAATTTCTCATATTGATAAAGATGGTTCACCATCAGGTTCAAAACATTTAGTTGTTTGGAATCCTCCACTAATTGATGAAAGTGATCCTATTTCAGGTAGAAAGAATTTCATTTTAGAATCAGCTAAAATTATTGTTGAATTAATAAAAAATAATGTTAGAACAATTATTTTTTGTGTTGTTAGAAAAGTTGTTGAATTATTAATGAAAGAAGTTAGAACAATTTTAAAATCAAATGGTGACAGTGATTTAATAGGTGAAGTTATGAGTTATAGAGGTGGTTATTCTGCTGCTGATAGAAGAAAAATTGAAAGACAAATGTTTGATGGTAATTTAAAAGCTATAATTTCAACTAATGCTTTAGAATTAGGTATTGATATTGGTGGTCTAGATGCTGTTGTTATGTGTGGGTTTCCAATTTCAGTTGCTAATTTTCATCAACAAAGTGGTAGAGCAGGTAGAAGAAATAAAGATTCATTAACTATTTTAGTTGGGTCTGGTGATCCAGTTTCACAGCATTTTATGAAACATCCCGATGAATTAATTGAAGCTAATTTTCCAGATTTGGCATTAGATTTTGATAATTTAATTATTTTGGAAGGTCATCTACAATGTGCTGCTTTTGAAATTCCATTTGAAAAAGATTTAAATTTTGAAATTAATTATTTTGGTGAATTTAAAAGATTAAAAGAAGTTTGTGATAAAAAATTAGATTTTGATGAACTAAAAGGTACTTATCATTGTAGTTCAAGGTATTTACCATGGCCTTCAAGTTCAGTTTCCATTAGAGCAATTGAACAAGATATGTACGCTGTTGTTGATATTACAAATGGTAGAAATGTTGTTATTGAAGAAATTGAAGCATCAAGAACAAGTTTTACATTATATGATGGTGGTATTTTTATTCATCAAGGTTTACCTTATATAGTTAGAGATTTTAATTCTGATGAGAAATATGCAAAAGTAGAAAGAGTTAATGTTGATTGGACTACAAATCAAAGAGATTTTACAGATGTTGATCCAGTTGAAATTGAAAGAATTAGATCATTAAAATCAAGTGATGTTCCAATTTATTTTGGTAAAATTAGAACAACAATTATTGTGTTTGGATTTTTCAAAATGGATAAAAATAATAAAATTTTAGATGCAATTGAAGTTAATAATCCACCAGTTTTAATTAATTCAAAAGGTATTTGGATTGATATACCAAGAAAAGCATTAACTATGATTCATTCGAAACAATTAAATGCAGCAGGTGGAATTCATGCTGCTCAACATGCTATAATGAATTTATTACCATTATTTGTAATATCAGGATCAGATGAAATTCAAACAGAATGTAAAGCACCTGAAAAAGAATTTGCTAAAAGACAAACTAAAAGGAAAAGACCAGCTAGATTGATTTTTAATGATAATAAAGGTGGTCAATATGGTTCGGGTTTAAGTACTAAAGTGTTTGATAATATTGATGTAATATTAGAAAAATCATTACAAAATTTATTAGATTGTGATTGTGATTGGGGTTGTCCAAATTGTTGTGTTTCAACATTTTGTAAAGAGAGATCACAAGTTTTATCAAAATTTGCTGCAATCATTATATTTTGTGTTATTTTGGGTAGAGAACTTGATTTAGATTCAATACCTGATGGACCTGAAGCTAATATGCCTTTAATTGAAATTGAAACAACTTTACCTACAAATGAAACTCCAATGGTTAAATTTTCTGATGATGTTGAAATTATTGATGTTAAAAAATCAAATAGAGAACTTTCTGAATTACTTCCAAAACAAGAAAAAATTGTTTATTTAAATACAAAAAATATTGTTAATGGGAAAGAAAATATTATAATAGTTAAAGATGAAGAGGAAAATAATAATAAGAAAGTTCTTGAAGAAAGTGAAAGTGAAGATGAGTTTAGTGAAGATGATTTAGCATTTACTATGAGCCTTTAGATACAGACTTTGTTTCTTGTATTTTTGCTATATAGTTTTTATTTATTTTATGTATTTTATGTATTTATGTTTTTTATTTTGCGTTAACTTTTAATATTAATATTATATCACTAAATTGAATAAGTACAGTAGAATACAACAACGGTATTTTTTCTTAACTACATGAAATTAAACACAATTAATATCTATTATTTTTTTTGAAAACTTATTTATTAACAATTAACTTTTAACATTATCTTACAACATTAAAAAAAAATCTATATACAATACATTATATAGCTTTCTTCAAACAAACAAAAAAGGTGGAAAGGAAAGTAGAAACAATATAACAAATTCAAAACAAAAATTAAAAGAAAATCATAAGTAGTAGTAGTAGTAATGCAAGAGACAAGCCAGCTAGAGAACAAAAATACAAACAACAAAAAATTAAAGCAAAAAGAGCAAAAAAAAAAAGGAGATGAAATAAAAAAAATGTAAAAAACGTAAACCTAAATAAAAAGACAATGAAAAATAATAATGAAAAAAAATTGAAGAAATTAAAGTCCAATTTTTCTTTTTCTCTAAATAATAAATAATCATGATAAAATAATAATAATAAGAAGGACGGACAATCATCTAAATCTTTTCAGATTAGTTGGGGATAGTAAAGTACTTGAATGTGCAGAATTTGATCTAAGAATCTTTGGAGGATTGCCAGAAGTAGAAACTCCAGAACCATTACTTGAAGTGGATTCTTTAATATTTAAACTTCTTAAAGCATGATGAGTGGAACTCATTAATGAATCTCTAAATTCACTATTTGAAGTAGAAGAAGTAACAGTTGATGATCTTGATCTTATGCTTCTTTTCTCTCTACTCACTAAAGCAGGTGATTCAGGTAAACTTTTAATTTTAGCTAATCTGAAAACTTGTTTAACTGGTCTTAAATAAATTGAGGCTAATGTACCTATATTTAATTCTAATTCTTCCAGAATATCTTGAGGTAAAGTATCTGTATCTGAACGAACCAGAGGTAAATTTGATTTAATAATTTCTCGAACATTTGGATCTTTTGATGTAATTAATCTCCAATAAAAATAACCTCTTTCTCTTAAATCAGGATCATCAACTTCTTCAGTTACATATTTTAAAATATTTATAACTAGGTCTTGTAAAAATTTATCACTTGGTTTTATAACATAACATTTCATAATTGCTGTTAACAAAGTCAATTTAACTTCATTTGTTTCATCACGTATATTACCAAACAAATCATCTAATAATAAAATTGAATTATCAATTAATTGATTATATTCACCAATAACCCAAATTATTGAAACTTTAGATTCAGGTTCTTCAATTAAATTAATATTATCAATTAAAGGATAAATTAAAAAATTGAATTTATTTGGGAATTTTCTAAATATATCTTTAACAATAACTGCAATTTCTTGAACTATATAAGAAATTGAATTTGATAATAAATTTTTTAAAACTTCAACACATTTTTCACTTGAATTTTCTAATTTAATTGATAAATTACCAATTGCTCTAATAGATTTACAAACCATTGGAACATCAATTTCCATTGCATATTCTTCTAATTCTTTTAAAACTATATCAATATTTGATTCAGTTGCCAATAAGAAAATAATTTCTAATTTGGTATCTTTAATATAAATTGGATCATCAAATTGACAAAAAAACATTTTAACATCTAAAGTTAAATAAGATGATTTATTTAATAATAATAAAATAATATTTCTCATAACTAAAAATTGAATTTCAGGAGATTTTGACATTAAAGTTGAAACAGAATTTGAAATTCTAGTTGGTAAAACTGGGAATTTATCAACTAAATTTTCAACATAATTACCTAAATAAACAATCACTTTTAAAGAATTTAAAGAAATTGAACAATTATCAGATTGTAAATAAGGAATACATAAATCTATTAATTCAGTAGCTTCAGCTTCAATCTGAGGAACACAAGACATTAAAGCATTTAAAATATAAATTTGAGACCATTGATCACAATTACTTAAATTTGAAGCTAAATGTAAAGCATTTTCAAAATCAATTGATAATTTTAATGAATCAGCTCTTTCGGTAATATCATTAAGTGAACTTAAAGCAGCACCAACTACATTAATATCATCATCTTGTAATAATTTGTTTAATGAAGTTAATAAAACATTTTTTGATTCATCAGGCATTCTATCAAATATTCTAGCAACTGCATAAGCAGAAGTTATTCTAATTTTTGGTTCATCATCAATTAAACCATCTTCTAAAATTTTAAATAATAATTTCATTGAATCCTCAAGTTGAATGGCAGATAAAGTTTTAATTGATTGAATTCTAATTGGAATTGTTGAATTTGTTTTATAAAAATCATTTTGTAAAAAAGGTAAGATTTCTAAAGTTTCTTTTGGTTTATTTGAATAATAAGCAGTAAAATAAATATAACATAATCTTCTAACTTCTAAATCATTTGAACCTTGATCTAATAATATTTTTAATACTTCTTTTGATAATAATACAACTTCATTATTTCCCATAGTTAAATTAGTTATTATTTTTTTCAATATTGTTTTTTTAATAATTGAAGATTTTGGTTTCCTTTCAGCATTTTTAAGTTCAGTTTGTATTTCAGAAGCTTTAGTTCTTGTATATAGCTTGCTGTCACCCATTATGATCTATCTATCTTCCTTTCTGAACAAATACAGTGTATTATGTATATGATCTGTCACTGTGTTGAAGTGTTGAGCTGTCTCAGAGACTATAATCTGATTATTTGTTTTTGTCCCTCGTCTTTTTTCTATTTTAACACGTACTTAATTGAGTTATTTCAATTCCTTTAATTAATTCATTTCTACGATTGGTTGAATGTATTATGCTAGGTTATCAGATATATGTCTACAATCGGTCAATGGAATTGAAATAACAAGTTATCTAACCTTTTTCCAAAAACAGATAAGATTATCAGAAACTAACTACGTAAAAGATTCAAAGTTCCAGCTAATCAAAATTCATTCCGAAGAGTTGTTTTAACTGGTTGTAACTATTACACTTTTATCCCATAGATGATAGATCACTTATAATAAGAAAAAAAGTATAATATTGTTGATATTGTTGAAAAGACTGCTAATAAAGTTGAATAACGTTAACGTTAATGAAAATTAAAACTCGTGATCTTGTGCACGTGATCACATATAATTTCCGTATCCGAATATACTGTCTCTCAAGTAATTTTCTATCATTTGATGACGATGCGCTTTAATTACAAAATATCCTCCTAGATTCCTCTACTTTTAAAAAGATTATAAGCCAGACGATTGAATTAAGAAAATAAAATAAAATAAAATAAAATGGAGAAGAAAGGAAGAAATAGTAACAGTATTAAAAGCTCTAAAAACCAATTTTAAGGAAGAATAAGAATAAAGGTTAATAGTAATAGTAAGTAATAGTAATAGTAATTGAAAGAAAAGTACCATATATAATAAAAACAGAGATAGTTAGATAATGTATAAACAAAACAAAATAAAAGATATAAATCACCAGTGCAATTAATGATAGAATCTGTTCAGGAAAAAAAAGAAAAAGAAAATAGTAATGCTACATAAACTAGTAATGTAAAGAAACAAATATAATAATTAATATAGCAATATAATAACAAAAAGGTTTAAATTAAAGGAAAATAAAAGAAAATAAAAAGAGATAATTGATAAATTGAAGGAAAGAAAAAGAAAACAACGGAAAACGAAATTAACAAGTAAAAAAAAGTAAAAAATAAAACAATAATAATCAACCAATCAGTTAAATCTAAAAAAATGGAATGGATGTAGAAGAAAAATTCAAGTGTAATTGAACAATAAAAAAAAATTAATAACAACAAGTAAAAAATAAAATAAAAAAAAGACAGTATAATATATGATAAAGATAAATAATATATGATAAAGATAAAAAATAAATGTTAAATCAAAATGTAAAATAATAATAAAAAAGTTTCAAAAAATTGTAAAAATGATATAATAATGTTTAAAAAACCCCAAAAATATTATAGCACAGAACTAAAAATTAAAAAATTAAAAAATTAATATAATTAAAAAAAGTAATGAATGAAAAAGGGGTCTAATGGAAAAAAAAATATTCAACAAAAACAAAAACAAAAACAAAAACAAGTTCAATTCAACAAATCAACAAATAATTAATTACCAACCTGAAAACAAAACTTTTTTTTCTTTTCAATAATATAAAATATTCAAATTTAAGTAGCAACAATGTTTATATATAAGCAATCACAAAATAACAATCAATAATAATATTCACCAAAATCAAATAATAAAGAAAAAAATACTTCAACACTATACTCAAGCAATAACATCACTATGATCACCATTTGCACCAACAATCACTCTATGAGATGGAATTGATTTAGTACCACCAACATCTTCTTGATCATCACTGAAATCAGAAACAGGTGTATCATTACCTTTAACAACTCCATTAACAACACCAGTTGAAGATTTATTTGCAATCATACCTAAACTATCAAATGATGAAGCAACATTATGTGGATTAATATAATCATTAATTGAATCATTTGAAATATTATAATTTGTAAATGATGTAGGTTCATGCATTGTTTGAACATGAGCTTGTGATAGAACTGGAGTCTTTGATGAATAAATAGATTCAAATGAAAATGATGATGGACCACCATCAGTATTTGTACCATTTGAGCTTGGATTTTGTGAACCTTTTGATAAATATGATGGATGAGGTTGCTGTTGTTGTTGTTGTTGAATATGTTGTTGATTTGAATAAACTGAATCAACTGAATGATTATTTTTATTTAATAATGATGGTGATTGAAATTGTGTTGATGATAAATTACTTAATTGAGTCAATGAAGTAGATGTAGTTCTTGGTCTTGTAGTACCATCAGCATGAGGTGGTGGAATTGGTGGTAATTGAGTATCATGATAAAATGATTCAATTGAATTATTTCTTGAATTAACATTATCACCAATAATAATAGCCGGAGGACCATTAGCATTAGCTCTATTTGAATAAACAGATTCAACAGATCTATTGTTATTATTAATCAATTGATTACGATAAGTTGATTCAGGGAATGTATTTAAAACAGGAGATGCTTCAGGTGTAATTAATGGTTTAGCAAAAGATGGCTTATTATCATCATTTGAAGAAAAACCTTGTTCAATTGATGGTGAATTGGCATTACTGTTATTATTAATAAATTGATTCAAATTTCTATTATTATTTGATGAAGTTAATGAATTTCTCATTGAATTTGATAAAGTTGGAGAATTTCTCATTGAATTTGATAAAGTTGGAGAATTATTTGATGAATTTAATCTTGATCTACTATTAACTTTAGGAATAGTTAATGAAGGTAAATTTTTACCTCTTGCTTTATTTGTTGAAGAAACACCAAATTGATTATTATTATTATTTGAAATACCAACAGTATTTGAAATATTAACTGAAGAATTTGAAAAATCAACAAAATCATCAGCTGGATTATAATCATCAAATTCATAATTATTCATTTCATCAAATCTAGCTTTATTATAAATCATACCTTCTTTAAATGTATCAACCAAACTACCAGATCCTTGCCAACCTTTTGAAATTTTAAAGAAAACCATCTCTTTAAAAACTAAAAACCAATCTGAATTATTCCAATTTTCTTTTAATGAATTATCAATATTATAACAAATTAATTGATAAGAAAGTTCATTATCTAAATATTGTGTATGTGGTAATTGAGGTAAACCAAATAATAAAGAATTTTTTTCTTCTCTTGATGAAATAAATCTTTCAGGTCTACCATATAATTGAAATGAATTCATAATTGGAATCATTAATCTAATCATTGTTTCAGCAGGTTGAACACCATGATGAGTTTCTGGAATAATATAACATAAATGAGTACGTATTAAACTTGAATTATTCATTTTTTTACTTAATCTATGATTATCAACAGATGAACTTGTTGCAGAAATTTGAGAATCTTGTCTTGAATGACCACCATTAACAGCAGCAGCTGCATTATTATAAGAAGAATTTCTTGAATGATTTGGAGTTGATTTATTTGGAATTGATAATAATGAAGAATTTGATTTTTTCTTTCTAATAGTCATTGAACCAGATCTAGATCTTGAACCAGTATTTGAAGTATTATCAATTATAATTTCACCTGAAATAATTTGATTTAATAAATCTTCATTAATATAATTTTCACCAGTTAATCTTAATAAAGAATTATTATCAATAAAATCAGGACTTTCAGGATAAATTGTTGAACAATTTCTAATATTAACTAAAGAAGCTAATAAATTTTTCTTTGATTTAGTTGAATTTAAATACATTTCAATTTTTCCATGTTTCTTTTTAGATTGAGAAGGAATAATAACAACAAAACATCTAATCCATTTATCATTTAAGAATGGGAATCTAACTACACACCATTCTTGTTTAATATGTTTATTATTTGGAGCTAATAAAGTTCTAATATCAGAGAGATGAATTGCTTTTGAAGATAATAAAGCACCAGTAAAAGATTCTTGTAATTGTTTATATTCAAATTGAGATAATAATAAAGTTGAATGGAAATAATCAATATCTTCTTTATTTGCAAATCTAATTAAATAAGCTTTTGAATTAGTTAATTGAATTTTTAAATTATACATATCTTTATTTAATTTTTTATCAAAAGTAATTGAATATAAGAATTCTGAATCAGTAATATTAATATAAATTGGTTTAAAACCACCATTATTATCATTTCTTAATTCTTGAGCAGTTTGATCATCCATTTCCCAAATTGCTAATTCAGTACCATTTAATTTAGCAGAAACGACAAGCCAATCAACATCATTATTTAAATCATCATTAATTAAATCGATTGTATCATTAATTGGAACTTGAACAAACATTTCACAATAAGATCTAGCTTGTTGAGCATGAATTAAAGTAACGATTGGAATTAATTCATCAGGTAAATTATTAGTATTACCAATTGGATCAGTAACAGTTTTACCTGTATTTGAATTTGAATTTGAATTTGTTGAAGGTTGACGTTGTTTATATTGTAATGAAGATAAAGTATTTGATTGTCTTAAAAAACTTGTTGGAATTGAAGAAATTCTTTTTGATTCAGAAATAGTTGATCTTCTAGTTGCTTTTGAAGCTATTGAATTAGTATGAGTAGCAAAAGGATTATTTGAATTATTATTATTATTTGTATTATTTGATTCATTTAAAGCATTTGGTTTTGGAATATTTGAATTATTTGGAACATTTGTTGAAGAAACTGGAGGTTTTTGATTATTTCTTTGTATACTTTGTTGAGTTTGTTGAGTTTGTTGACTCTGTTGAGTTTGTTGTTTATTTTTATTTTTACTCGAGTCTTTCTTATGAGATTTTTTGAATATATTTTTCAAGCCCATATTTGTAAGAAAGAATTAACGAATGGAAGGGATGTAATGGGAAAAGGGAAATAGTGGAAATAAGGTTGAGGTAAGGACAGCAGATAAGAATAGAGCAAGAGTCAGAGCAGGAGCAAGAGCAGGTCGAGAAGGGAAGAGAAGAGAAGAGAAGGGGTAAAGGTCGTAAAGGAGAGCAGATGGAGTAGAGGTAGAGGTAAAGGAGAAGGGAAAGAGAGGATATAAGTAGACCAAGTAGACCAAGTAGACCAATAGCAACAACAACGATGAGACAGAACTGAAATTAAAGCAAGAGCTTATTCTATTCATGTCTTGGACAACAGCTTAGACTCTACTCTACTTAAGACTGCGCCTATACTTAGTGCTTTCAACACAGACAACCTTATAACAACTACAACTACACTATACCACTACCACCTATATCATCATGATCCAATCTGTCCTCATATTCAACCAAAATGGTTTACCAAGACTAATGAAATTCTATACTCCAGTCGATGTTCAAACTCAACAACTACTATTAAAACAAGTATTTCAATTGGTTTCAACTAGATCTGATCAACAATGTTGGTTTTTATCTTCTCCTGAACTATTACAAGATATAAATCAATTAAAAGTAATTTATAGACATTATGCAACACTTTATTTCGTCTTTATAGTTGATGAACAAGAATCTGAATTAGGTATATTGGATTTAATTCAAGTTTTCGTTCAAGTTTTAAATAAATGTTTTAAAAATGTTTGTGAATTAGATTTAGTTTTACATTGGGAAGTTTTACAAGCTGCTTTAGAAGAAATTGTTCAAGGTGGTATGGTTATTGATACAAATATTAATAAAATTGTTAATTCAATTGATGAAGCAAATAAACAAGATTCTTCAAATTCAAATTTAACTGGTGTTAATTCAAATTTAAATTTAAATACTTCAAATACTTTAGCTAGAGCTAATGTTGGATTTCCAAATTTCTTTAATAGATGGAATTCAACTTCTTAATTTAATTTAATTAAATAACTTAAATATATTATATTAAATTAGCTATGTACAAATAATAATAATAATAATATCCTAAATATAGTAAATAAATAACAAACCTCCTAAAAATAACTACCATAATTTATACCATCTTTTATTACCTTTCTTTTCTTCTAAAACTTGAGTTAATTCAACTTCTTTCTTTAATCTATTTAATTCATCTTGTTGTCTTTTTTCAGCTTGTTGTTTTTCAAATAATTCTTTTTTAACTAAAATTGAATCACCAGTTTGAACATTATCTCTATCCCATGGTGATTTTATAGCACCTGTTTTCCAAATTGGATCATTTGATTTACTTGTTTCTTTAACTATTTCCATTAAAATTTCTTGTTCTTTTCTTCTTAATTCTTTATTTTTTTCATAATCTGCTCTTAATTCAGGTGATAATTTGGCAATTAATTGTTCTTCTGTTGGTGTTGTAAATTTATATAATAAAACTCCTGTTAATATTATACCTGCTGACATCACACATGCCTTTCTCCATAATAGTTTACTTGCTGGATCCATCTTAGTTGTTAGTGATTTAATAGTATATGATGTATTACTGTACATGTAATTTGATAACAATAAATTCTAATTGGATAAAAAAAATCTTTTAATTTTATCGCTGCATTGATCGAGCTCTTTGAACAACACACTCTCTTCTTTCTCTTTCTCCTTTCTGCAATTAACTACACCAAGTTCAATTCAATCCAATGATCATAGTAAATTCCACTATGATCATTGAATCACACTTAACTGTCTGATGTTTGTCCGATTTCAAATATTCACGATTTCAAAATTCTGGTTAGTGGACACGTTGCTTAGATCAAATTTGCAAAATAAATATGCATCCAAACTAAACAAAAGGTTTAAACCTACGTCGGTGGTTCTGGTGAAATAAGTTTTTCTGATCTCTCTCTCCAGCAGCAGCAGTTTTATCTTGATCTCTTGAAACAACTAACAACTTTATCTTATCCTTTTGGAACATTTGGCATATCTCTTCAACAGGCAACATAAAAAGGCAAACACCAGTACAAGCACTCTCTCTGAACATATCATAGATCTTGAACTTCTTTGGGGTTGGTGTAAGAAAATGTTTTAATATAATATGGAAAAGTTTGAACCTCCTTATAACTGATTTTGTGTCCATTATAACTTTCAACAATACATTTATCTTTAACTTGCTTAAGTACAGAACGACGAATATGGGAATTAGCTGGAGCAGATGGAGTTGGAGAAGAAGAAGAAACCTGAATCTTACCAATCACACTTAAGAAAGATTGAATATAGGAAAGCATCGAATAAAACTTGATACCATTTAAAACTTAAAATTTAGAACTATCACTATCAACTTTTGAATTACCTTTTGATGCAGACTTTGATTTGGTAGCTTTATTTTTGTTTGCAGCTTTAATTAATTTTTTTAATTCAGTATTCTCCATAACTGATTTACCATAGTATGAAACTTTCAGAGCAGAACCATATTGATGAATACCATCACAGCAATATGTAGCAAAATAAGAACATATTCTTGCCAATCTCATCATAATTACCAATCAATTATATATAACAAACTATAAGAACTCCACATGCACATATAAATCATAAAAAATATGAATCAATCAATCAAATATTACTATAGATTCTAGTTAATTGCAATATATAGGAGTGGACGCTGTTCCATTTACTTATATAATAACCTTAGTTTAAAGATAAAGATATGGAAACAATACATACGGTCGATTTAAATATTGATGTTGGATTAACGAAAGCTGATTGATTATAGGTTGTATATAGCTCAAAATTATCCAACCCTTATCTAGCAACTGCATGTTAATAAATTTGTACTTTATATATGAATACTATGAAATACTATGATCTAGTAGTTTAGTTTATAAGTTATATAACCTATTCGATTTATACCATACATATATACATACATTTTCTTCTAATTAATTCTATTTTCATGCTTATCCTTTTATAATTAAACTTACAGTAATCACACAGTATATATAATCACACTAACTAGGGCTATATATATATATATCATATATAAGATTCATAAATTAATATATCCTATAGAGATTGTGGTAAAAGTACGACACTTTTCAAAATTCAAGTTTTAATTACATGTAAAATCAAATTCATGTCATACAGCACGTATACGTTGTAAAACTATTCTTACTAAATTTTTCAAAAGTTTTGAATAGATCTCACAGATTCCCACTCTATTATAAAATTATGTTCACAACTTCACATATACGTATAAGAACAATAAAATAACTTCAATTAATACTCTTCTTTTTAAGAATTTTTTTTTTTTTCATTCCTATATATATATTAATTATTATATGGATTTCGAACTTAATTAATTAATTTATTCCAAAGAATTAATATTTAATTACAGAGTATATCTCTATAAGTAATTAATTGGAGATCATTTTTGAAAATTTTTAATATTAATTGTATATAGATATATAAAAAGTATTAAAAACACATATTTACTTATATAGGAATACCTTTTCCCTACTTGATTTAATTCAATTACCTAAAATGTATTCACTTTCTGCATAAATATTATATGGAGAATATGCAGAACTATATATAAAAGAATCGATACCACAGAATATGCAAATTGAATAGAAATACTATATATGTGATAAATTAATCTTGATAACAGCTAGCTAGAGGTATGTTGAAGAAATCAAAATAATAGTATAAATGAGAAAATCCAAGCTTGGTACCTTTAAGGTATGTAACTAAACTATCCCACCAAGTTTCACTATATTGTCTTAATTATCATACTTATAAAATAGCAGCTGGTAATGATAAACTAGTTGATCGAGAGATCTAATAAAGAAAATCAAAGAAGAGAGTTTTGAGTATTAAATAAATTCAACAAATTCATGAATATTAGATTAATAGGCAATTAAATTCATTAAAACTCAATTAATGCTTAATTCGAAATATCAAATCCGTATGCTTAACTATAGTTCTCTTGATTTTTATAACAATTAATAGTAAAAAATATATAGCTAATCATATATCTATAGCATGATATCTTTAAATCTAATACTTCTATTGAATAAATATAGGATTGTAGCTAACTTAGAGCAATTAAATGTATCTTTTTGAAATAAAATAATTGAATGAAACTTATAATTGATTTAAATCTTTAAACCTAAAGCTAAGAACTTGATGGGTTTCAGGATCCATTTTTGAAAAGTAAAGAAATTAGAAGGTATGGTGAAATTGAATAAACTTCCTTATAAATCATTTGAAATCAAAAGAAAACTTTATAATATGCACAATTTATGGTAGATGTTTCAACGATTCAATGTATAATTTAGATATGACTGAATTGAATGATTGATTTGGTAGATGTAGATGAGAGAGTAGATAATCCAGCAAATAATTTTTGATGTCTCATTTATTACTTTCATAAAATTCTTCTCTTAAAGCAGTTTTTATCAACAGCTCTCTAATGTTCAGCATTCATTGTTGTATAGATTTAAACTCATTATGTGCACTTTTAATTCAATTTCAGTCTGACTCTAAAATGATTGATTTGAAAAGACAATTGTGAAGATAATAAAAACTTCTAGGTATTAATCCATCAATGATGCGATGGTTAGGTTATGCTAAATATATGATTGATTAGTCAATTCCCTAAGAGGGTGTATGAATATAAAGGAGAAAGAGATTACAAAGTACATGTACTCTTTCAATTGCAAATTCGTGATACCATCATGTGACGCGGCTGTAGTCTGGCCATGGATCATGATCATGATTTCATTTCATTTCTCTTTCACTTAATTGTTGTAACCCGTATTATAACTAACTTGTACATGAAGAAGTGTCTTTACTCCTTATATAGCTGTTCCAATTTCTATTCTCCATGCAACAGTACATGCATCGGCATTATGGTATAATTAATCTTTATAATTAAGACAACCACAATCTGAAATCATAGCAGTGTACCTACTACCCAGCCCATAATTTGATTGTTTGATTCCAATTTTGAACCTTTTGCTAACTCTTTTCCTCTTCTCTCACTCAAACTACACTCTTCACCCTTTTTACGTTATATTTAAATCATTGTCATAATGTCAGAGAGTTCACAGCCGTTATCTATTGGAGACTTAAACAAGCTTAATTTGGATTTAAGTGATATTGGTTCTATAACTAATACTGTTGAACAGAATAAATCTTCTAGTCTGCCATCTACAACTTCAGCTGTGAATATTCCATCGAATAGAGGTGATGATGCAATTGATCCTTCAAGTTCAAAATTAGATTCAAATTCAAATCCAGTCTGGAAAGCTCCTGATTCTTGGAATGCAAAACCAACTGCTGATAATAAACATTACACAAAATTGGTTAACAATACCATTAAATTTTTCAAAGATGATAGAAGTAAGACTTTAATATTTGGATTAGATACAACGACCAAAGAGGTTTTAAATATTTTAACAACTAGAAGATTTATTAAATCAGCTGATGATCATATTATTGTTTTAGAACATGGTGGATTGACTAGAACGTTATCAATTGATGAATGTCCTGCAAGAATTCAAAGAGATTTATTATTTTCCAACGGTTATACTGAAAAAGATGATTTAAATTATATTGAAAGAACAGATTTAAGTTCTTTATTTAAATTTATTGTTAAAGAAAAACTTATCAATACAATTCCAACTGAAATAAAAGAATGATTAGATTCAAATTTAGAATCAATAGTTATTAGTTAAGTATATATATCATTAGATGTAAATTAAGTATTTTAATATAGATTTTATTCACTGAATGAGAGGTTCCTTTCGTGTATAACTCATTTTTGATGAGGGTAAATTTGATTTGTTGATCGATCTCGATCAACTTTTAAATTTGGCCTACATTTATTTGATCGATCAATTAACCTTAAATTAGATGTTATCCAACTTAATCTATTCCAAATATATAAGCTATATACATGCATATGTATATAGGTTAAATTCAATAAATTGATCTAGATACACCCATTCAAATGGCGGAGTTTAATTATTCTTTCCCTTCTTTTACACTATAGGTTATAATTAATGATATTAAACACAATTTACTAAAATTCAATAATCAAGAACTAATTAAATGTTTATAGTTAGTATTCTTTCTTCAGGTATCAACTTTCATTGTCTTTCAAGAATTACACATGAATAAATAAAATCCAGTCTTGAATAAGTTTCATTTATTAATCAAAGTTGGAAATTCAATAGAATTAAATAAAAAAACTTCAATTCAATTGTTAATTCAAAACAAAGCTCAACTGAATCACCTTTTATACCTATAATTGACTGAAATATAAAATATTTATATATTATAGTTCAATAGTAACTATAATTAATTTGGATAATGTTTCAACCATAAGCATCATCAATTAGAAAAACATTTGATTATATTATATGATTTTTTGAATTCATAATTTGTCTTGCTAAATATTTTTGTTTAATTCGATTGATTCAGTAATTGTAATACAGTGAATTTGAAACTAATTGATTTGAATTTTATTATATTATCAACGTTATTTGTGAAAATTTATAATTAAAATTGTTTCCTCTATAATCTAATGAACTAAAGCGTTTTGCTTCAAATAAATTTGAGATAGTTAAGTTAAGCTAGATGTTTTTTTCAATTATGGAATCAAAGTTATATCACAAATTATGCTTTTAACTAGTTATTGGAATTTTGAAACAAATTTCACTTTACTTTTTTTTAACTTTTCATTCTTTAAATTTTTTGAATCTTTTTCATTCTTTACTAGCTTTTCAATAAAAGTTTTTGCTCTTCAATCAACAGTATTCAAAGCTCTCGAAGTCTCAATACATTGTTTCATCACCTCAGGAATTACCATATAAAGAAAAGTGATATATATGTTCCATTGGTATAATCAATCAATCACTCCTTATTAATATATGCTTCTTTAACTACATCCAGTAATTTCCATTCAGTTGTATTTAATTAATATATTGGTTGATTGTACTATTTGTTCAAGAAAATTTGAAAAATTAATAAATCCTCCAGTGATAATTGATTATAAGAATTCAAATGCATGATTCTCTATATCACCACTTCAATTAGGGACTTGCATGTGAGAATTTTTCATCTGGTTTTATATAGCTGCATGGAGCTGCTACAGAATATTTGAAAACTTTTAATTTATCAATCGATCTCATTAAGTATATTTAATTTGATATATCAATTAATGTGATTCATTGGAAAATTCATTGAAAGATTCCAAATTCCAATATGGGATGGTCGGTCAGTTTATATCAAATCTATTATCTATACAATCTTCTATCGAATTATATATTGCTAACTGATATTTGCATGAATATAAAAATCTTCAAATCTCTATCCCTATATGAAAGAAACTTCATAAAAATGAAATCGATCTGATTGATATTTAATTATCAAGTTGAAAAATTTAATTTGGTGCAAATTCAATATTGAATTAATTTAATATGAAAACTTAATTGAAAAGCAATTAAGAGAAGTAGAAAAATTATCAACAGAAACGCCTACCTAGATTAATTACCAACCCCAGATTTCAACCTTTTTTTCTTCTTCCCTTTTTCTTTGACTCGGTTAAAGTTAGTTACAAGATATATATATAATATTTTTGCTATATATATAAATATTTATATATTTTAATAAAACTATATGATATCATATACGCCATGGCATATATGATGATGTATACGTACGTAGCACAGTTTGCAATTGTATACGGTTATAAAGGCTGAGGGAGAGAACCATTTTAAAGGAATGAGACTGTGATAATATAGCTTGAGCTGTTGATAAATTTAAATATTTCATTTAATTTATAATTATTAATAATTAATTTAAATTTTATATAGGAAAAATCAAGAAAATTATAAATAATTAAGGATCAAACAATAACTCCTTTACCCAAAATTAACAAAATAATTCAGCCTTCTCATAATCAACAAAGTTACCAT
>JAJLSG010000407.1:0-28137 GCA_030567495.1 Ambrosiozyma neoplatypodis | reverse complement strand
AAAAAAAACAAAAATAGTCCATTAATTAAACCAAATTGATTCAAAAAGAATCATTTTTTTAAAAAAATTATAATACAGGTATCATCATCAAAATAAAATTAAAATAAAAAAAAGTAATTCAATCTTCCATAAACACTTTCAAATAAGCAGGTTCATTACTTTTATAATTTCTTTCAAATGGTTTATCAGCATAATCTCTAATTTTTTGTCTTGAATATTTAGGATCATAAGTTTCACCATTACCTAAAACATTCTTCACTTTTCTTGATTTTGATTCACTATCTGCATAATCATTAACATCAACTCCATCTGGATAATCTAGTTTTAATATATCAAAAAATCTTCTTAAACAACTAGCTTTACTAAATGAATAATCAGTTTCTGGATCACAAACACAATTTGAATCTAATCTACTTGTTAAATCTTTTGGACATAATTGTCTATCTTGCCAATCATAATAACCTAAATTACCTAACCAATATATCTTATTATTTGGTATATATGTTGATAAATATAATGTTTTAATATTATAATCTGTCCAACGTTCATAAAATATACCATTTAATTCATCAAAATATTTAATAAATTCATAATATTGATTTGTTTTAAATATTGATAAATCAACAATTTCAAAATTTGAATCAAAATTACAATTTGAATATGCTAATAAATCTTCATCACTATTTGAACTTGGATTTTTTAATTTTTTTATAATAAAATCCATTAAATTTTTAGTAATTGGTCTTCTTGCTAATTGTGATTCTTTTAAATAATTAGTATATGCATCAAATAATGTTCTTGTAGAAGTTTTAGATTCAACAGGTGCATTACCAAATCCATATAACATTTCATTATCTTGCATAAATTTAAAAAAATCATTATGAATATCACATAATAATTCAGTTTCAACTTCAACATTACAATAATATTTATAATTTTGTAAAGCTGGTAAATTAGCAAAATCAAATAAATGAAATCTTGTCTTTAATTTATATGAAATTGATCTAATATTTGGTGAAACTTTATCTGAAGTTCTTTTTTTAAAAACTTCTTTAATTTTTGATTTATCAACATTTTCAGGCATTTTAAAATAATCAAATTGTTTTGGAATTTCTTGTATAATAACTTTACCACTACATAATATTTCCAATTGTATTTTTAAATTTTCTGGAAATGGTTCATTATTAATATTATAATATGAAAAAACCCAATCATAACCAAATATATTGTTGAATTTTTGTTCAATTGATTTAACAGTTTTTAATAAAGATCTAGTATCATGATAATCAGGTATATATGTATAAAATGTTGCATTGACTTTTGATTCTGAATCTGGTTCAGTTGATAAAAAATTAGTTAATGGAGAATCAGATGATAAATCAACAACTTCAGTTATTCGAATTCCACTATGATCCTGTGTGAATAATCTACCAACCAATATAATGGATACCATAACAAATAGTAATAAAAATGTTGATCTAACTTGTAATCCAGCCATCTTGTATTAATGATATGATATGATATGATATTTCAAGCTATAGGAGTAACACAAAAGAAAGATATACTGTACTATTTGAATTTGGCCATGGAAATGGAAAGTTGGGTTTAAAGTTGAAATTGAGGCGAGCACACGACGTGTTTCCACATGAGCTTAGTTTAGTACCTGGCCTTATACCCTTAATTTCTGTTTGGTTAACTGGTTGTGAACTTGTAGTTTGTTCAAGTTGAGTGATTCTGTAAAGGGTATTTTATACTTAGATATACCAATACCATCCTATTGAAGTATTAAATTAACTCATTCTACAGTTTGTGGGATATCGATTAATTCTGGCGAGAACCTAAGAGTCGGCGCAATACATCTTGTTACTTCTTGTAGTTGTTGAAAAACTTGAATCATATAGAGTTGTATAATTAACATAATTAACAATATTAAACGAAGAAAAAAATATCAAACACAGAATAATAATAAAAGAAAAATATAAATAAAACTAAAACTAAGAAAAGTAACAAACAAATAAGAATAGATATAATAATAAAAATAAATAAAATAATAGATTCAGCTTTAAGCTGTTTAGGAATAAAAACACACAACCTGGTGATGATAAATAATAATAATAATAATAATAATATCTTTAATCTTCAACTTTTTAAAGAACCAAACTAATTAACAAATAAAAAAAAACAAATAAAATAAAAATAAAAATAAAAATGAATTGAAAAGAGAACAAGAAGAACCGAAATATTTGAAAACTGTTTTTTATTTAATGTTGTAAAATTATTTTTATTTTTGAAAGTAGTTGTAATAATATATGTACAGTAATGCATGCAGAGAAAGGGAGAGAATGAAATGTTAAATTTTAAATAAATCAATTAAAAAATCTATTTCTTACCAGCAATACTATAAACCAGTTCCTTATACTTTTCAGTTGAGAATGATTTTGGTCTTTCAATTGGTAATCCAACACCTCTATCAGTAATCAATTGTGGTAACACACCAAAAGCTCTAGCAACACCAAACAACACAGTGTAAAATTGTTGTTCTTTTAATCCATAATATTGTAATAAAACACCTGAATGTGAATCAACATTTGGCCATGGGTTTTTAGTTTTACCATGTTCAGTTAAAACTCTTGGTGCAACTTTATAAACATTTGAAACTAATTGGAAATTATCATAATTTGGCATATGTTTTAAAGCAAATTCTCTTTGAGCTGTATATCTTGGATCTGTCTTTCTTAAAACTGCATGACCATAACCTGGAACAACTCTACCAGCTTTTAATGTAGCCCATAAGTATTTTTCAATATTTTCTTCAGAATAATCACCATTTAATTCCTTCTTCATTTCTAATAACCATTCTAAAACTTCTTGATTTGCTCTACCATGTAAAGGACCAGCTAAACCATTTAAACCTGCAGCTAATGATAAGAATGGAGAAGATAAAGCAGAACCAACTAAATGAGTTGTATGAGCAGAAACATTACCACCTTCATGATCAGAATGAATTGATAAATATAATCTCATTAATTCAACAAATTCAGCATTATCACCAAAACCTAATTGTTTTGCAAAATTATGTGAATAATCTAATGAAGCATCAGTTTCAGCAACTTTACCATCATGGAAAATATTTCTATAAATTTTAGCAGCAATAGTTGGTAATTTAGCTAATAATTCAATTGAATCATCATAAGTATATTGCCAGTATTCTCTTTTATTAACACCATTAGCATAAGCTCTTGCAAATGAGGATTCAGTTTCTAAAGCAGTAACAGCCATTGAAAATTGAGCCATTGGATGTAAATGAGCTGGAGCTCTATCTAGCAAATCTTCAACATGAGCAGGTAATTTAGATTTATCATGTAATTCAGCAGAGAAAGCTTTGGTTTGAGCTTCAGTTGGAACTTCACCAACTAATAATAACCAGAATAAAGCTTCTGGTAAAGGTTCAGCACCACCTGGAGCTTTTGGTAATTCTTTTCTAATTTCAGGAATAGTTCTACCTCTGAATCTGATACCTTCAATTGGATCTAGGACAGAACCTTCCCAAACCATACCTTTGATACCTCTCATACCACCATAAGCTTGTTCTAATGTTAATTCACCAATAACCTATAATTAATACATAGTTGTTAGTATATGAAGATTGGATCTCGTTAAATAATTCGGTTAAATAGTCCGGAAAAACTTCTCGGTTCTCAACTCGCTTATCAAAAAAGTGAAAATACATACAGTTTTACCATATTTGGTCTTTAATTCTTTAACTTCAGCTTGTCTTTCTGGTAGTAGTTCAGCAAATCTTTCTTTTAATGTCTATTAGAAAAGGTATATGGTGATGGTAGAGTTAGTATTTGAGAAATAATTTAGTTAGATGATTTGAAATTATCACAATTTAATTGGAAGAAGATATTTTGCTATTGTTTAAACGTACAGCCGTAAATAGAAGAGTAGCCCGAGGGTCATGCATCAATATTTATTTTATGTACATGGAAGCTGAAAAATGAAAAATTTAGTTATATATGAATAAAATTGAATAATTAAATAATTAAATAAAAAGGGTTTCAATATGACTAATTGTAACAATCGTTTAAATTGATAAAGGTTTTGTAAAAACAGCAAGTTTAAAATGCCTTTTGTGATTGTGATGAAAGATGGGTCTAACAGTTCTAAATGTAAAACGCATTTGCTATAAAGATAATAATTTCTAGTCAATTGTGAAAGTGAAATCAAAGGATAAAGTAAATTAATACATACAGGTTCATTTGTGGAATAAGCTCTAACAGCATTCAAAGATGATAGTAACTTTGTATTTTTTTTAGTTGATCTTGAAAGTATTCTTAATTGAGAAGACATAGTTTAGTAGTTTTAATAATGTAATTGAATCGTGAAATTTCTTGAAGTAGTTATAAAGAAAGCAAGATAAAGCAATGAAAAGAAGATTGAGATAAATAAAAGGAAATTCAATGTATTTATATAAAAAACAAACACTAATAAATAAAGGTATCCGGAGTAGAAAGATATGGCATCACACACAACTGCACCGCACTCGACGGCAGAAAGCAAACTGGCCCACTAGGGGTGCCGCCAGAGCTTACCAGGGGGCCTCATGGGGGGCCAGTGAGATGCTTCACCATGTCGGTCGCGAAATAAGCGGAGATTTGCCCAAAAGAACCACCGGCCTTCCTTTTTGAGGAATTTTTCACTTGGGAATTGAAATTTGATAAGAATTATTCAGTTTTTTTATCTTATTTACTGTTTGTACGTTCGATCTTCAACTCAGTTCTACTTCAACAACTTGTCATCTTAATGGGTAACACTGAGTTATCGGTACCATATAAGTCATGACCTTATTATTATAGTGTTTCCGTATAAACTCGTGTAATTTTTGATCGAAGAAGCAGCGCTTAACTAAGAGAATTACTAAAAGGAGGAATCTTTTCTGCTCAATCTCTCAATTAAACGGTTTCTCCATACAATTGAGTTGGAAATTCGCCATATACTTTTTCCCGTTGATAACCAGCTAGCGCCACAAAAAGGAACCACCAGCGTTGAAGCTAAAGGTCATGCTGCTGCTGTCCAATCATGTTGTGCGCTGATGGTCATGCACTAACAAAAACTCGTATCCGTTAAGGCTGTCTTGGATCTGGCTCTTTGATTGTCCGCGCTCTTATAATAGAGATGAGCTAACTGTGCAGAGAGAGAGAGAGCTATAGGGAGAGATGAGCTATAAACAGAGCTCTTATAGAAAGTCCTCTAATAAGGTATACGCTTACCAGATAAATATGATATATATATTCTGTAAATTCAAACAGCTACTTTAACTGACTTACTAAGTTCATGTAATGATGGGGTGTTGTCATTGAAGGTTTGAAGGAAACTAAAAATTGGCCGAATATTTTCAAGTTCAACTCGATCCAATTCAAGTTATTCAACTCTCTCTATAGATCGAGTACGTGTCTATATAGACTCTATACAGCTAGTATAAATTGACGATTTATAGGAAGAAAGGATTAAACAGCTATAGATTATTGATACGGTCAAAAGCATTAGGTAAAACCTAATTCATGTTCTTTTGAAAAATTAAGAACGGTCAGATGGTCTTTGTTTGATCAACACTTTTTTTGGTAGCAAATTCAAACAGGTCGAGAGGAAGAAAATAAATTCAATTCAATTCTTATAATCTGTACCGGGAAACCATTAATTAGTTTCGATATGAATCTTTATTTTGATTCTATAAACTATACCTATATGTAATTCTCATGATAAATCTAGTCAGAATTGCATGTAATCTTCAAAATACATGCACTCAAATCTTGAATATTCTTGATGTTTTTTTGTGTGAAAATCAAGTTATAGAACTTAAATTAATTAAAACATACACGTACTGCTTATAATTCATCACAATTTTCATATGCTACAATTATAATATGCTATATCCCAGAATATAGGAATCATTTCAAACACCACTTGTCCCTCCACTTGCAACAACCCTTAACTTACTCATATAAAAAATGTGCATTGTCCCCACAACTTGATTGGTTTTGTGGGGTGAATGTAGAGGGACCCTTCATGAGGATTAGATTTAGTTACACCAGCATATACACATAAAATCAACGGTCTTGTTTTTTAGGTGTATTACCCCAGATGGCTGACTGACTGCAGTTACTGTTATATCGGATTTTAAGATTTGATTCTAACTGTGGGAATGTAATCAATCAATTGAAATTCGAATTATTCATTCAGATAAATTAAAACTAATATGTAGGTATACATGTATATGACTAGTGGAACAAGAGTTATAACCAATTAAATAAGAATCAACCAAAAATATCTGAAGTAACTAAATTAAGAAAAGATACATAATATTCTGAAGTATCTTTCTCTGTCTTCATTAATTATATGCATAAAATGGAACTCTATTTTCAATTTTCAATTTTAAATCGATCTGTTAAATTATACAAAACCTAATAAGCTAGTGAATCGCATATGCTTAATTTCAAAATAGCAGAATCAAATCTCTTCCGATCTTTGAACTTCCTAACTTTAATATTGAAGACTTGAAGTTCATTATCATCATGATGATTAATACTGTACTATTCATTCGGGATACCAATCTAAATTGAAAGAAAGGACTCATATTCTCTACCGTATTCCTTTTATCTGGATTCTAGTTATTTGATTGTAAATTATTTATGATCCATCAAACATGTTTTTATAAAAAATCGATTTAATTGGGTATTGCTAAATGCACTGAGCCATCTTCATTAAAGATAAAATAATCAAATTGATGAGACTAGCAAAGTTGATATGTCAAAAGCTGTCGATAAAGAAATATTTGGTAATGAATCTAATGATGTTCATAATGATATAAATGAAAAAAAAAGGTGAAGAAAATGAAGTTGTAGAATTAAACAATGATGTATACCTGTCTCTATACTTTGTTTTGTGACATTAATTGTATAACTAATTGAACTCATGAAAATAAAGCTTTTGTATTTATTTTATTAGGTATTGTAATAGTTCTTGAATATGTAAATAACTATGTATGCAAATGTGATTTCAATGATGATAAAATATCTTCTTGAATTTCTTATGATCTATCAATAGCAATTGTCAAATGGGTATAACCTCTGTAAAACAAAATTTATATTTCCACTAAGGTTAATGATCCTTCGGTTGTAAATAGCTTTGATCCATTTGAACTCAAATTTGTAAACTAGAGGTGTGCTGATTGATTGATGTCATTAAGGTTTAGTTCAACATTTGGAGATTTCATATGATTCAGTACCAGCGTTAGAATATTCAATTCTGTTAAATTTCATGTTATTATTCTCATAAATTCTAGTTATATTGACTTGTTTTATCAAAAAAACCAAAAGACACGTACATGTACACTGTACTATCGATATCGAAGCTTTAATTTGGAATTCGATATTCGGATATAAAAATTTTGATATATAGTGTACAGGTGTAAAAATCTCGGGATTCGGGTTTGAGTGTGGTTCGGGATTGAAATTAGTACAGCTAGGTCACTTAGGTGGTACGTTTGTTTTGAACTTTTAATGTTTATTTTTTTATTCTTACCATAACTATACATTACATAAATTAATAAATATAAATTAGAATTAAAATTAAATTAATTCAATTCTTTTGATCTTAAACTTTCATATAATTCTAAATTTAAAGCATTAAAAAAACAACTAGTTTCTTTTTTATCATTAATCCAAAATTCAATTAAATTATTTAAATTAAATTCATTTGTTGTTTTGAAATGATCTTTATTTAATCTTATTTCTTTTCTGCTTAATTCCACAATAATATATCCATGATTCAATTGATATTCATCATCATTATTAGTGTCTTCTTCTTCCATATAACTATCATTAATGTGATTTTTATTATTGATATTGTTAGTGTTAAATAACTTTGGTGTGATTTTAATTCTAGTATCATTTAAAAATTCAATCTTATAACCTAATATTTTATAAATTAAATCAATAAATTTATTTGATTTTTTACTATAGATTTCTTTTAATCTAATTAATTTCTTATTTAAATTTTTAATTTCAATATTTAATTGATCTGATTCTAATGTTAATCTTTCATAAACTGATTTTGGAATTGTTTCAATCGAGCTACTATTATTATTATTAAGTAAATCATTGTTTTCTTTTCTTAATTGAATTATCATCTTACGTGTTAATTTTTCATTATTTAATGTTGGATTGTCTTCGAATTGTAAAATTCTTTGTTTTTTTGGTAATGATTCTTGAATTGATAATTGATTTGTTAATGATTTGATTTTAGTCGATAATTCCATATTTAATTTTTCTAAATCAGTATTTACATTTTTCAATGAATTTATTTCTAATAATTTAATTTGTAATTGAGATATTAATTCATCATTATTATTATTAGGTGAATTTTGTTGATTTGAAATTTTTTTTCTTTTTGAATTTTCATTAATTAATTCTTTATTTTCATTAATTAATTGATCAATTTGTGATTTATAATCATTACATGTTTTTAATAAATCATTATAATTATTTTTAATTGATGATTCAGGTAAATTTTTATTTTTAAATAAAAATGTATTTTCTTCAGTTAAATTATTTAATCTATCATTTAAAAATTGTAATTCTTGTTGATTTATTTTAATTTGATTATTTAATTTATTAATTTCTAAATCTTTAGTTGATAATTTATCATTAATTTTTTTAATAATTTCATTTGAATTTAATAATTTTGATTGTAAATTAATATAATCAGATTGAATTTTATTATTTTCTAATCTTGTTTCTTTTAAAATTTCAATTTTTTCATTATAATTTGATTGTAATATACTTAATTTATTAATTAAATCATTTGGTGAATTATCTTTATTATTTAATTTATCATAAGTTAATTTCAATTGATTATAATTATTTTCTAAACTTTCATAATTTTTCAATTTAATTAATAATTGATTTTTTTCTTCTTTTAAAACTTCATTAAATTCATATTTTGATTTATAAACTTTAATTTTATTACTTAATGATAAATTTTTTGATTCTAATTCTCTAATATAATTTAATTGATCTTTACATTCATTTTCATATAATTGTCTTGCTTCAATTTTATTTTTTTTAGAATTATTAATTTGTAAATGATTAATTTCATCATCTTTAAATTTCAGTCTATTTAATAAATCATTAATTTTAATTGAATTTTCTTTAATTGTATTTTCTAATTGAATTATATTTAAATTTTGATTTTTTAAATTTAATTCAAATTCATTTTTCTTTTGATTTAAAATTGAATTAAATTGACTTTTATTTGTTTTTAATTCATTTTCTTTTTCAATTAATTTATCTTTTTGATCAATTAATTCATTCTTTAAATTATTATTTTCAATTTTAAAATTATTATTCAATTCAATTAAATTTTTATTTTCAATTTTTAAATTTAAATTATCATTATAAATTAATTTTGAATTTGAAATATTTGATTCATTATCTAATTGATTTGATTCTAATTTATTATTTAAATCATTAATTGTGTTTTCATATGAATTAATTTTTAAATCATTATTTGATTTTAATTGATTCAATTTAAATTCTAAAATTGATATTTTCTTTCTTAATTCATTTTCTAAATTAAATTGAATCTCATTTGTTGAATCAGTTGATTTCAATTTACTTGGAGAGTTCAAAAATGGAGAACTTGGAGTTTGATCCATTTCTCTAACTAGGTAAGTGATATAAACGTATACTGTAGAATAACTTGAATTGTTTGTTTACCATTAGAAACTGATTAAATTTGAATCTCTACAGCGCGGTTTGTTTTCTGAGAGAGAAGTGGTGGATATTACTACTTTGGGTTTGTCTTTAGACTCTTTACAAAAGAACAGAGAATTATCATTAAGATGTCAAAGGTGTATGTATCAGTGGTGGTTGTGGAGAGATCACAAATAGATCAGTTATACTAACAAACAATCAATCAATCAATCATACTCTTGCAGTCCAAGAAACTTCAAATTACTGGAAGAACTAGAAAAAGGTGAAAAGGGTTTAGGAGCAGAAAGTTGTTCATATGGGTTAAGTGATGCTGATGATATGACAATGACCTACTGGAATGCTACTATATTAGGACCTCCTAATTCAAACCATGAAAATAGAATCTATTCTTTAACTATTGAATGTGGTAAAAGTTATCCAGATAAGCCACCAATTGTTAAATTTATTTCAAAGATTAATCTACCTTGTGTTGACTCAAAAACAGGTAATGTCACAGCTACCAATTTCCCATTATTATCACATTGGAAAAGAACTTATAGTATGGAAATTTTATTGTTAGAATTAAGAAAAGAAATGGCTCATGGTTCAAATAGAAAATTACCACAACCAAATGAAGGTGAAACTTTTTAAGTTTATTAATTGATTTGATTTATTTTAATCAAGTTGATTTATTTTTATTCTTTATTTTTTTTTTGAGTTTACTTAGCATTATATTGGTAGGTGTTTTATTTTGCGTTTAATTTAATTTTTATTACTATTCATTTATATCTCTCTTTACTTACTACTTTTTTTTTCTTTTACAGGTATTTTATAATTTATTCCATTAACGACACGCACACATATAACATAAAGAAAAGCAAAAATAAATAAGATAAGATAAAATAAAATAAAATAAAATAAAATAAAACAAAGATAGAATCATGTCTTCTTTTTTTGATGCTTTTCTTTAAGTAAATTTTCATAATATTTTTGAATTTGTTGATTCATAACTTTATCAGCTTTCAAATACTCTTTTATTAAATCCGAATCAAGTATTCCATCTTTTTTACTTTGATCTTTTAAATAACTTGAATAATCATTATCAAACCAATCAGTTATTTCAACATTTCTATAAACTTGTGAATTTGGATCTTTTTTAAATTCTTTATGAGATGGAGTTAATTTATATCCTATCACTTCTTTTCTTTTATTATAGTTTCTATCTAAACATCTAGCAAATATTCTTTTAAATGGAACACAGACAATTTTATCACCATCGTAAGTACATTGATTTTGAGTTATTGAATGGAGTGTACAATCTTGTAAATCTGGTTTGGTTTGACCATTTTCCGTGAGTATTCTTTCAGGGAACAACTCAGGATACATGGATTTAATTTCTTCTCTAGAATAGACAGGTAAAGCTGGAGCCATAGTTGTATTGTAGTAACTTGTAGTAACTTGTACATTACTCTTACTCTCTTAGTGTAAAATTCATCAACTCGCTCTGTTTACTTTTCAAATTGATCTGTTCAAAATCATTTAAATCTCTTTTTTCCTGGTTGTTATTTCTTCATGTTTCTTCGTCATTGGCGTCTTTATACCCTACTACTTGTTGTTTCTATATTCTTATTCAAATACAATACTCAAACAATGAGCTTACCAACTGATCAACTGCAAACTTACTTCAAAAAACATCCAAAATTACCAAATGAAACTTATACCTATGGTACTGCTGGTTTTAGATTAAATGCAAATAAATTAGATTCAATTGCTTTCAAAGTTGGTGTTTTAGCTACTTTAAGATCTTTATCTTTAAATTCAAAAACTATTGGTGTTATGATTACTGCTTCTCATAACCCACCTCAAGATAATGGTGTTAAAATTGTTGAACCAATGGGTGAAATGTTACCTCAATCTTGGGAACCAATTGCAACTAGATTAGCAAATTCAGATTCATTTGATGAATTTATTTCAATTATTAATGAAATTATCAAATCTGAAAATATCGATTTATCAAAAATTGGTAATGTTGTTTTAGCTAGAGATACAAGAGAATCTGGTCCTGAATTATTAAATTCTGCAATTGATGGTGTTAAATCATTATCTGGTAAATTTATTGATTTCGGTACTTTAACTACTCCTCAATTACATTATTTAACTAGATGTTCAAATGATCCATCTTTTGGTCATGCTTCTGAAAAAGGTTATGATAATAAATTAATTAATACAATTGAATCAATTTTAAAAATTTGGAATATTAATGATCCTTTAATTATTACAGTTGATGCAGCAAATGGTGTCGGTGCACCAAAATTATCAAATATTAAATCTAATCTGATTAAAACTACTATAATTAATGATCAATATAATCAACCTGAAATGTTAAATGTTAATTGTGGTGCTGATTATGTTAAAACTCAACAAAAATTACCTGCTGGAGTTTTAAATCCAAAACCATTTGAATTATATTCATCATTTGATGGTGATGCTGATAGAGTTGTTTTTTATTATGTTGATGAAAATTTAAAATTTAAATTATTAGATGGTGATAAAATTGCTACTTTATTAGCTACTTTTATTAATTCATTAATTAATAATTTATCAAATATTAATTTAAAATTAGGTATTGTTCAAACTGCTTATGCAAATGGTTCATCTACTAAATATATTGAATCTAATTTAAAAGTTCCTGTTTCATTTACTTCAACTGGTGTTAAACATTTACATCATAAGGCTCAAGAATATGATATTGGTGTTTATTTCGAAGCTAATGGTCATGGAACAGTTTTATTTTCAGATCATTATATTTCATTATTAAATTCTTATAAACCATTAAATGATAATGAATCAAAATCATTAGAAACTTTAAAATTATTAGTTAATTTAATTAATCAAACTGTTGGTGATTCAATTAGTGATTTATTTGCTGTTTTAGTTGCTTTAAAAGTTTCAAATAAATCACCAAATGATTGGAATTCAGATTATCAAGATTTACCAAATAAATTATCTAAATTGATTGTTAAAGATAGATTTGCATTTAAAACTACTAATGCTGAAAGACAATTATTAGAACCTGTTGGTTTACAAGATAAGATTGATGAAACTGTTTCTAAATTTAAAAATGGTAGATCTTTTGTTAGAGCAAGTGGTACTGAAGATGCTGTTAGAGTTTATGCTGAAGCTGATACTAAAGAAGATGTTGAAAAATTAAGTGATTTAGTTAGTGATTTAGTTAAACAATTTAGTTGATCTTCTTTTTTATTATTATTATTGTTATTATTGTTATTATTATTATTATTATACCATTTATACTTGCATTTGACTTTTTGTTTTTTATTATTATTTTGAAATAAAGTGTATTAAAATTAAAAAAAGAGAAGTATACCTACGTAATTTAATTTAATTTCAAAAAAAATGAAAATTAAATAATCGTTTAGTACCAATAAATAAAATCAATCTATTTAAAGTCATTTGTAAATCATTCAACAAAAAACCAACATCTTTATCATCATTCAAATCATTATATTCCAAAGAACTTAAAAACCAAACATCAACAGTTCTATTCCCTTTATCAATAATTAATAATTCATGTAATCCACCATTGTATAATCTGAATGGGAATCCTTTCTTTGACCAATTTTCAAAAGTTAAAATAGTTTTAAAATTCAATGGATTAAACCATTTAATCAAATAAGATTTATAATTAACTTCTTGTTCTTTATTTCCAATTTCATATGAATTTGAAGTTGAAGTTGATGAAACAGTTGAAATTAATTGTCCTTGATAAGGACTTGTTATAAATGATGATGAATTTAAACTAATTAATTGAGAAATTAATGAATTATTTAAAAAATGTTTAGAAGTTTTATTTATTGTTGTTCTGTTTAAAGTTGTTTTGAAAATTGATAGATTGATTAGTTTTGTTTTACTTGGATTAAATGGATTAATTTTTTCATTCTTATCATATTTTATTAATTGTGATTGAATTGGTGTTTCGTCAATTGGAATTGATGGATATTTTTTTTCTAATTTGTATCTTACAATCGGATAGATTATGATTGTTGATCCTGTTGTGTATACTGTCAGTTTGTATAGTTTATGAAATATTCTTTTAAATATGGCCATGTTGAGTTAATTTTGAAGAAGTCATAAGAAAAGAAAATGAATTAAACAGTTAAATTAAATCAAAATAAAGGAGTTGGCTGATTAAACGCCATCAATTTCTTTCCCGCTCTTGTGTATAAATTAGTCCTTATCAGTTAAACAGTTGAACTACACAGTTTTAATTTCTAAATACTTCCAATATATATCATAAAAATAATCACCATCTACGATAATGGAAATGAAACAAGTTAATTGTATAACTAGAATTAAAAGACTATCAATTATGTACATGTATTGTGAACTCGGTTAAACTATCGGCAATTCAATTTTAGTTTCAAAAAATATAAAAACAGTTACATGTATAAAACGAATATTTAAAGTATAAGAATTGTATAAGATCATCTTGTATAATAATATAAAATTAATTTAGCATAAAATCTATGTAAATTCAAACTAAATTTAGGTAATATTTTACCATCATTTAATTGATTATATTCATGAGCAGTTAAGAAATAAACATCAATATTAGAATCATTATCATTTGAAATAAAAGCAATTTCATGATATCCACCATTCATTAATCTAAAAGGATAACCATAACTTGATAAAAATTCGAATTTTTGAACTAAATTAAATTTTTCATTCCAATTCCATTTAATTATAATTGATTTTGATTTTGAATTTGAATTTGAAATTTCATAAAGAATTTTAGAATGAAGTAATGAATTTTCATTATTATTATTTGATAAATTTTTTAAAAGTTTTGAGTTTTTAAAAATATTATAAATTTCATTAATTGATTTATTATTAATTGGTTGTTTATAATTATCTGAATAAGCAATATAAGTATTTTGTTCATTTGTTAATGATAATTTAGTATGTAATAAAGTCTTTGATGATTTAAATTCACATTGATCTGGTAATGACCAAGTTGGTATATTTGGATATTTAGTTGATAGTTTGTAATCTATAAACAAGTAAGTCATTAAAATTGATGATGTTGAAATTAATCCAATTTTTGTTAATCTTGAAACCATATTTTCTTTACTTTTGATTTAGTTTATTGATTTAATTGATTGGTGGTAAACACTGGTAATATTATAATTATATAATATAAAAAAAGATATAAAAAAAGAGGATAAACCAGGATATTTATATCAAATTTATAATTGGATGATTTGATTTAAAGCCTAAAAAGAGTCTAACCCCGATCGGCCGTAGACTAATATACGAAGCTTAAAAGTCGACCTGATCATGTGATAAACAAGATGATCGACTCTATTTGGGCAAGTGGTCACGTGCACATGCCCTATTTGGGGAATGAAAATTGTTGGAATTGGACTGGACCATTACTTTTGCAGCTTGTTTTGCGTCTTTCCATATTAATTTATTTAAGTGATTTAAACATTAATCTGTCTCTCACTCTGTCTCTCTCTAGCTTCCAGACAGACTCCAGAGTCCTCTCCTGCAGTTATCAATCGAATTCAATTCCCATGTAAAACCCGTAAACGCGTCGCATTCTCTTTGGGCCCCGCACGACTCTTTTTATCAACAACAATTCAATTCAATCAACTAACAGGTAGAAATAATAACACTGCTAGATTCAGTCATACTCAGTCATACTCAAACACAACTGTTATCTCTCCTTTTTCCTTATAATATGAGCAACAAGAGAGATAACTTCACTTTCGAGTCAAATATAGGTATGTTCCCTATTCATTTTAGTCTTCTCTTCAATTCCTTCTATCTGTTCTTCCATTTTGAACGCGTTGCCCCTTTCCCTTAATTAATTTTCATTTTCAATCAACTCATTTTACTAACATATATACATATTGTATCTATAGATTCACTGAAAACTCCAACTTCAGAAAAATTTGATTTGGATTCTCCTACTTTAAAATCAACTTCTCCATTAAAAATTAAAATCTTTTCAAAAGATCAAATTGATCAATTATCATCTCAACAACAAATTAATTCTGATACTGATACTCCAAAACAAGATTATAATTATATCTTTGATAAATTATCTCCAATGCCTGGCTCTTGGATAACTAAACAAAATGATAAATTTGAAGAACAAGATAAAGAATTTTTAAATCCATCTGGTAGTAAATTTAATGAATTTTTAAATTCAGATTCTCCAAATGGTTCTCCAAATGGTTCTCCTTTAACTTTAAAAATTAATAATAATATTAAAGGTCAATTAGTTAATTCAAATGATTTTAATTTTAATTCTTCTCCAACTTCAAATTATTCAGATTTTAATAATAATAATAATTCATCTCCAATAGTTACAAAAACTCCTTTAAATAATTCAACAATTACTTCTGAAAGACCAAATCCAAGTCCTTTTTCAAAAATGTTTGAAATGGGGGAATCTTTAACAAATGCTTTAGGTTTACATAAATCTAATAATGATAATTATAATTATAGTTCTAATGATATTAGTTTTAATGATAATAATGATACAACAATTGCAACTCATGAATTAAATGTTATAAATGAATCAGAAGATTCTTCAATTAATGATGATTATATTGATATTGAAGATGATGAAGAACCAATTAAAAAACAAGAAAATTTTAGAAATAGTTATAATGTCCAAGAATTAAATTTTGATGATGAAAAAACTCCAATTGTTTCTCAATTTAAATTTTTAGAACCTGAACAACAACAACAAATCCCAGATAAAAGATTTACAAATCCATTAAATTCTGAAAATAGATTATCCGATTATAAATATGCAAGAGCTCCTTCTCCTTTAATGGGTGATCCAATTTTAGAAGATGAAGAACCTGAATTAATTGATCCACATCATAGTTTAGATTATTCAAATAATTTATCTAGAGATGTTAGTTATAATGATATTTCAAATATTTCTTTAACTTCTCCTTCTGAAAGAGTTAATAAAGGTGCTGAAAGATTAAATTTATTAAATAATAATAATAATAACAATAATCATAAGAGTTCAGGTTCTCCATTTTTAAATAGATTGAAATCAAATAACAGTTATAATAATGAAAAAAGTTTAGTTTATGGTGATGAATTAAAAATTCCATCAAATCATGGTATTAATAATTCAACTATTTCATTTGATTCTAAATATAAAAATAATAATAATATCATTGAAGATGAAGAAATTGTTAATAATAAAAATATGAAATTAAATTTATCATCATCATCAAATGATGCTTCAGAAACTAGAACAAATTCAACTTACGCTTTATTAACTCCAGCAAAATCATCTGCATCAACTCCAACTTCTTCATTTCAACCACCACCACCTACTTCTTCAAGTACTTTAAATAATGTTGGTTCATCTTCTGAAACTTTAAATATTACTGTTCTTCCGAGTCCTCAAGAATTAACTCCAATTACATCATTAAAAAAAAATGAATTTGATTCTGAATCTGATTCTGAAATTTCAACTCCAATTTCAGAAAAGAGAAAAACTCCATTAAATCAAAAATTCCCATTAGCTAGAGATTTAACAATTTCAAAATCAAAAAGAAAGGCAAAACAAGATGCTGAAAAATTAAATCAATCTAAAATTGATAGAGAAAATAATAATAATAATAATAATAATACTGAATTAACAACTACTGGTTTCCCAATTTCTGCTTTTTCAGCTAACAAGACTCCTTCTTCTCCAATAACTCCAAATTCCTCAATTACTCCATCTAGCGATTCTACAACACCAAGAAAAACAATTTTAAATACTAATGTTCTAGCTTCTCAAACCAATTACAACAACAACAACAACAGCAACAATCAATACTCAGGCGTTACTGCTTCAACTACTAGAGCTAATGGTTTTACAGTTAAAAAGGTGAATAATGGTAATGGTGTTTTAAATAAAGGTGTTAATGTTAATGGAGGTTATATTCCTACACCAATTTATACCCCAACTACAAATGACAGCGTGTCTAATCCAATTTTCTCAGCTGGTAATGAATCTTTTGGTACAAGCGTTAATAGTTCAGACTCCCCCATTAATCCAGTTTCTGTTATAGGTAATAATAATAATGCTAATAATAATAATTCATTTGAATTAAATAATAATGGTAAACCAAGGGTTTCTGTTCGTCAAAATACTTTATATCAAAATTATAATCAACAAAAGGAATTATTATCAAATTCAACATCAAATCAAACAATGTTAAATTCAACTTCAATGATGCATTCTGATTCAACTAAACAGATATTTGATCTGTCTCCTGAAAAAGACCCTTTAAGTGCAGAAAATGAAGATGAAGATGCAATTGATGCTTCTGCTTTATTTGTTACTGCTACTTATCCATTTGATGCTTCATCATTAGAAAGTGCAAATGATGCTTCTATTTGTTTATCTTTTAATCAAGGTGATATTGCTTTTACTTATACTTTAGATGAATCAGGTTGGGGTGAAGTTACTTTATTAAATTCTTTAAAAAGAGGTTGGGTTCCAATGAATTATTTTAGACCAACTTTAATTGATGATGATATTGATGATAATGGTCAAGCTCAAGATATTAAAAAATGGTCAAAGAAAAAATTAGCTGATTCAAGAAAACCATTAAGAATTTTATTAAGAAATGCAGGTAGATTTTTATTAGATCCACAATCAAAACCAATATTAAAAAAACAAGAATTATTAGGTTATACATTTGATATTAATTATATTAATGGTATTACATTTGGTGTTAGAAATTTATTAAAAGAAACTGATTGTATTTCAAGATCATCTGTTGTTGTTCAAAGAAAACCAGTTGTTAGAAAATTAAGAAAGAAATTATTAAGAGATTGGTCTGATTTAATTTTTAAAGCAAAAGATTATTTACATACTGTTGATTCAAATAAAATTGAATATTTACAATTAATGACTTATCAAGTTTTACATAAATCTTTAACTTTCTTAGATGTTTGGGGTATTGAATCTGCTGCTTTAGAAAATGAATTAAGTAAAAATCCAAATTCAACTGCTAAACCTGGATTATATAATAAAGCTCCAATTATTTATTTAGAATCTCCACCTGCTCCAGAATATAGAATTAATGAAGTTTATAACCATTTGATGAGATATTTAGCTTTAATTTCTGGTAGATTAGATTTAGTTGAACATAATATTCAAGGTTGTAGAATGTTAGAATTAGTTGTTTCACAAATTAATTTATTAGTTTATGAATTACAATTTTTAAGTCAATTTATTAAAACTAAAATACCAAATGATGGAGATTTAACAAATAATTCAAAAATTATTAATTTACCAAATCAATTAAAAACTTTACAATTTAATAGTGAAAAATTATCTGGTTTAATTCAAAAATTAAATGCTGATGTTAGATTTTTAGTTGATGTTGCAAATAGAAGACTGATTCAAAATAATATTAAAAATGATGGTTCTGGTACAATGAAAAGTAGAAATGGTAAAGTTTCAAGAGGTCCATCAGGTAAACGTATTTTACCTAGAAGTAATACATGGAAACAACCAAGAAAAAGACAACAATATCCAGGTTCAAAACAAATTTATTTTTATTCAAAAGAAGGTGGTAATGTTATTAATTCAGCTTGTAAAATGATTCAATTTTCAACATCAAGTTATAGAATTATTAAAAATTTATTATTATTAATTTCAAATAATAGTGAACCATCATTAGAATTTCCAAATAATTCAGTTAAGAAATATCCAAATTTTATAAAGATGGAAATTAAACCAATTGTTTTCATTAAAAAATCTTCTGTTGGTTTAGTTAAAGATAGAGCTGTTAAAAGTCAAGTTAAAGAACATAATATTCATATAAATGATCCTCCTCCATCTCCTGCAATTAATGTCTTAAATGATGAAGGTGATCCATTATTAGTTAATCCTCAATCTCCTGCAGTTAATGGTAATAATTCAGATTCAGCTGCTTCAAGTCCTGTTGTTGGTTCATTCCCTAATGGTGAATTAAGTAATAATAATAGTGAAGGTGCTTTATCAAGTTCAAAATTATTAATTCCTGGTACTACTGGTGATAGAGTTTCAAAGAGATTTTCAATTTTTAGAGCTGGTAATTCTGGTGATATGGAATTAAATGATGATGGTTTAGATTATTTAGCTGGTATTTCAACTGGTGATTCTCCATTTATTGGTAAAAATAATGAATTTAGTAAGTTTTTAGATGATAGTGCTGGAAATTCTGGTAATGATAGTCCTCTCATTGATATGGACAATGATCTTATTATTGATCCATTTAATCCTGAAGATGAAATCATTAGAGATCTTGGTAATCATAAATTATTAGGTGCTTCATTTAAATCATTAGTTTGTTTATTAACTGATGAAGCTAATCCACCTGATTATTTTTTCACTTCTACTTTCTTTTTAACATTTAGAATTTTTGCAAATGGTTCAATTTTATTAGAAGAATTAATTACTAGATTTGATGTTAATGATAGTGTTATGAAATCAGCTAAAAATAGAGGTGGTGCACAATCAAGATTAACAACATTAGATAGTAAAATCAAAGCAAGAAGAAAGTTAGTTTGTAAAACCTTTCAATTATGGTTGGAAAGTTATTGGAAACCAAGAACTGATTATATTTTATTAGCTCCATTAATTAATTTTTTCAATGAAGCTGTTATTGATTTTATGCCTGTTGAAGGTTTTAGATTATTAGAAACTGCTTCAAGATTAGTTGGTCAACCTCCAATTGAAACAATGAAAGATAAATTAAACTATTATAATAATATTGATAATGATTCTCAATTAATTCCAAGAAAGATTTCACCTAAATTACAAAAGAAACATTTATCTAAAATGTCATTATTAGGTCCATCTAATTCAAATAATGATATTAGTAATTCTGCTTTAATTAATAATATTGATGCATATAATAATTTCATGGATGATATTGATACTTATGAATTAGAAAAAGTTGAATCTAATGGTAGTGGATCTCCTAAGATAGCTGGTAGAAATTCAATTAACTTTAGTCTGAAATTTGATTTAAAGAAAAATGGTTCAAGTTCATTATTATTAACACAAAAACATATTCAATCAATTTGTAAAGTTATTATTTCATATAGAAATATGTTAATGGATCATTGGGTTAAAGGTTCAATTACTGGTCAATATGCTCCAATTGATACACAAACATTAATTGAATCTTGGTGGAATGCTTCTCAAGAAAGTTGGAAGATTTTAAATGAAGATTTAGCTTTATTGAATTTCAATGCATTAGAAATTGCTAAACAATTAACATTAATTGAAAGTAAAATGTTTTGTTCAATTAAAGTTGAAGAATTATTAAATCAAAATTTTACAACTAAAAAATTACATTTAAATTTATCACCAAATATTCAAAGATCAGTTTTATTTACTAATTTATTAAGTGATTATGTTATTGAAAGTATTTTACAACCTAAATTATCATTAAAACAACGTGTTCATGCATTAAAATGTTGGTTAAAAATTTCAATTTCATGTTTATATTTACGTAATTTCAATTCATTAGCTTCAATTATGACTTCATTACAAAGTTTCCTGATTTCAAGAATTTCTAAAATTTGGGAAGAATTACCAAATAAATATAAAGAATTATTCCATTATTTAGCATCAATTATTTTACCTGATAAAAATTATCAAGTTTATAGAACTAAATTAAAAGAATTTTTAGATTCCAATTTAGAAGAGAATTTAGATATTCCATTAGTTCCATACTTATCATTATTTTTACAAGATATGACATTTGTTGTTGATGGTAATCCAAATTATAGAACAAATACAAAATCATTTTTAGAACAAAAATTAATTAATATTGATAAATATTTCAAAATTACTAAAATTATTTCAGATTTACAAACTTTACAAGTTGCTTATAAAGATACTGGTGATTTAGGTGATATTTATAATAATGAAAGAACCGATTTAGTTAGATCTGCTACAATTAAGAATTTAAAATCTCAAGTTAATTCAGATACTGGTGATATGTCATTTGCTGATATGTTTGATATTGGTGGTGTTCCATCTTTACAAGAATTGATTTTACTAGAAGTTTGGAAAGTTAAACAAGTTAATGCTAAAGAAGAAGATAGAAGTTGGAAATTAAGTTGTCAAATTCAACCAAGAGATGAATGATTCTATTAATTATTAAATTTTATTATGAATTGGTGACTTAGTTTTCTTGTTTTTTTTATGTTTATTCTTATTGTGATACCTATTTTTTTTTTTAATTGTGATACCATTTTTACTACTAATGCTGTTATCCGTTAGTACTGTCGTTGTTTTGCCTTTTATTGATTGTTTTTTACCCCTTTGATACTTTAGTTATAACGGTGTACTATTTTAATTCTTTGTTTTTTTTATTTTATCTTTTAAATTCCTTTTCTTTTTTCTTCATTAATACTGCTTTTTTTTTTATACTAGTTAGTTTTTCTTATTTTTATTTATATTTTATTTTGTTATTTTATTTACTTCTGTTATATTTACTACTACGTTCTGTTATTGTAATTGTTTTTTAAATTTCTAAAATTTATATAACCACGAATGTATTAAGGTAAAAAAGTAAAGAAAAAGAGTTTTACATTAATAATTTTAATTAAAATCAATGCAATAGAAAAATTAATAAAAACAAGCAAAACAAAAACAAAAATAAAAATAAAAATAAGAATAAATTAATAATGTCTATGCAAATATGAAAAGAGAATATGTTATAAAGAATGAATTAATTATTATTGAAAAGTGAAAATGTCTGTGAATTTTTTTTATTTAATTAAAATAATTAATTACCAGCAGCAGCTTCTCTTTTTGAATTACCAATATAATTAATTGCTGAACCAGCTTTAAAGAATTCAATTTGATCTTTAGACATAGTGTGCTTACAATCCATGTTAAATGTTTCACCATTTTTCTTGGTAACTTGGACTTTTAAAATACCACCATTATCACCACCTTTAGCAACTAAATCTTGTAAATCTAAAGTTTGTAAAACATCACCAGAACTAATCTTATCATAATCTGCTTCATCAGCAAAAGTTAACGGAAGCATACCTTGTTTCTTTAAGTTAGTTTCATGAATTCTAGCAAATGATTTAACTAATATAATTTTACCAGCTAAGAATCTTGGTTGTAAAGCAGCATGCTCTCTAGCAGAACCTTCACCATAATTATGTTCAGCAAGAACAACCCAAGGTCTTTCTTCTTCCTTCCATTTCATCATTAATTCTGGAATACCATAAGCTTTACCATCAAAATCATAGGCTGTATTAACTTCACCAGTTTCTTTATTTTGAGCACCAATTAATGTATTATAAGCAATATTACCTAAATGACCTTTATATTTTAACCAAGCACCAGCTGCTGAAATATGATCTGTTGTACATTTACCTTCAACTTTCAAAATCACAGTAACTTCTATTTCTTTACCATCCCATGGTTTGAATGGTTCTAATAATTCTAATCTATCAGATTCTGGTGAAACATTAACTTGAACTTCTGGCTTTGGTTTTGGTTCTAATTCTGGATAAAACTTTTCTCTACCTCTTAAGAAACCTTCAGATGGTAAATCAGCACCAGTTGGAGGTTGGAATTTGAAATCTTTACCATTTTCTAATTTAATTGAATCAGTCATTGGATTGAAATTCATATCACCTGAATATATCATTGCTGTAACAATATCTGGAGAAGTTAAGAAATTCATTGTGTTTCTGTTACCATCATTTCTAGCTCTAAAATTTCTATTAAATGAAGTAAAAATAACATTTGTATCTTTTGGTGCATTTTCACCTCTATCCCATTGACCAATACATGGTCCACATGCATTAGCTAAAACAATTGCACCATTACTTTCAAAAGTATCGATTAAACCATCTCTTTCAATTGTAGCTCTAACTTGTTCAGAACCTGGAGTAACAAAAAATGGAATTTTTGGTTTTAAACCAGCAATTTCAGCTTGTTTAATAATTGAAACAGCTCTTGACATATCTTGATATGATGAATTAGTACAAGAACCAATTAAACCTGCAGTAATATTTTCAGGCCATTTGTTTTCTTTAGTAGTTTCTTTTAATTTAGACATTGGAGTTGATAAATCTGGAGTAAATGGACCATTAACACTTGGTTCTAAATTTGTTAAATCAACTTCAATAATTTGATCATATTCAGCTCCTTCATCAGCAGTCATAAAACCATATTCTTTGTTAACTTGTCTTGCTAATTCAGCAATTGGAGCTCTATTAGTAGCACATAAATAATCATAATGTGCATCTTGCATTGGGAAAGTTGAAGTAGTTGCACCAATTTCAGCACCCATATTACAAATAGTAGCCATACCAGTACAACTTAATTGTTTAAGACCTTCACCAAAATATTCAACGATATAACCAGTACCACCTCTAACAGTTAAAACACCAGCTAAATGAGTAATAATATCTTTTGGAGAGGACCAGCCATTTAAGGTTCCTGTTAATTTAACACCCAAGACTTTTGGAGCTTTTAATTCCCATGGTGTACCAGTTAAAGCATCAACTGCATCAGCACCACCAACACCAATTGCAATGGCACCTAAACCACCAGCATTTGGAGTATGTGAATCTGTACCTAACATCATTAAACCTGGAACAGAGAAATTTTCTAAAACAATTTGATGAATGATACCTGAACCTGGACCCCAAAATTGAATACCAAATTTTTCACCACATGATTGTAAGAAATCAAAAACTTCTTTATTTGTTGAAATTGAAGAAACTAAATCTTCTTCAGCACCATCTTTACCAACAATTAAATGATCACAATGAATGGAACCTGGAACGGCAGTAGATGGCATACCACAAGTAATGAATTGTAATAAAGCCATTTGAGCTGAAGCATCTTGCATTGCAACTCTATCAGGATTCAATTTTAAATATTCAATACCTCTAATATTTCTTGAAGAACCATTACCAATTGATAAATCTTCAGGTTCAACTAAATGTGAATATAGGATTTTTTCAGCTAAAGTTAAAGGTTGGTTATTCAACACTTTTTTAACAGTTGCTAAATTCTTAATTAATTTTGCATATGGAGGAGTTCTAGCTTCAAAACCTTGTGGAGGTTTGATCTGATCTAAAGCAGTTGCCAAAGAACGCACCGACTGCTGAAGCACACGACGAGCAGGTATTCTATTTCTAGCTGATAACATTTGATAATTTCCACTTGCAAAGGTCAAAGAGTAGATGAACAGAGTCAGAGAGTGTACAGGGGTCTAATCTAAGACTTAAAGTAGTTTTTCTCCAGGTTCAACATGACTAATAGTGAAATTTTATTGGACATCAAATTTTTTTTTCACTCTGACCGGAGCCGGCGGAGCGGCTGCGCTACCGGAGTTTTCACTTTTCAGGTTTTGTCTATCTTGTGATGAAGTTGCAGTGTTTATAGGTTACAGGTTACAGATTATAAAATTATAAATCAAAAGAATTGTTCAGAAACAGCTGGGGGTCGTTGTTGAACCGTCTTTTAGGAGGAGAAACAGAAAGAATCTTCTTTCTACCAAGTCTAGGAGCATCTTCCATATCTTCTTCAACAATTAATCTTTCAACATCACCTCTAGCCATTTCTCTAATAAAAGGAGTAACTTCACATGATATTTCAGAATTACTTAGTCTATTGAAAGAACATCCTGTATGTTGATTTAAATAATCAGGTCCATCATCATATCTCAGAACTCTACTTCTTGATCCATTGCTAAACAATTTTGATGCATAAAATTCAATCATATTAATTCTATCTTCATTTCCTTGATTTATTATTATATTACTTGATGATTTTAATTCTTTCTCTTTATAAATATTATTATTAAAAAACTCTTTATCTTGTTCATTTAATAAAGAAACAAGTTGTTGTAAATTAGATTTTGGTTCTTCCAAATCATCATCTTGTTCTATTAATGTAATTTCAGTTGTACATTGATCAATATTATCAAACCTATAACAAAACATTTGTAGATCTAATAGTGAATTTCTTAAATCTTTTTCAATAAAACCTTCTAATATGTTATCAGATAATTTATATCCCATACTTAAACCAGCTAAATCTAAATATTCTTTTTTAATTGATTTTTCAGAATTAGTAAAACTACAAACTGTAGATTCATCTAAAATATTTTTTGGAACTGTAGATAAATCAGTAGTTGTGAAAACAACAGGTCTATATGAACATGTTAATAATTCAGTAACACTAACCCAAAATTCACGATCATCTTCTTCATCAATTAATTCAACATCATCAAATAAAATAATACCATCTTCGGTCTTATTAACAACTTTAGTTGTACCAACTTGTTTCAAATGGAAACTAATATCTTTTTTAGCTCTAGATTGACTTGAATTGATTTCAAAAACAATACCTTGAAGTTGTTCTTTCATAATAGCATAAACTGAAGATGTTTTACCACATCCATGAGGCCCTTCAATTATTAAAGAAGGAACAAAAACTTCTTCTTCCGTTTCATTTTCATCTTCTTCAAATTCATTAACTATAAAATCATCCATTTCTCCAACTATTTTCTTAGCTCTTTTCTTTTTTAATATTCCTTCTCTTTTAGCTTTATCAACTTTCTTTAATCTTTTAAATGCATTTTGGATCCAATTATTAATTTCTTCTCTTGTTATTAAATCTTGAAGTATTTCATCATATGAATTTGGTTTAAATAAATCACACCATTGTGTTTCTTGATTATTTCTATAATCTAGCGTAACAAATTTATTAAATCTTGAATCAGATAAATTGTTATATTTTTTAGGTGCTATATCATTAATACCGAAACCTGGAAGAATCGATGAATTATATTCAGGTTGATTATTTTCTTTAGTTGATTTTTCATAATTCTCTATAAATGTATTAAATGCATCAGATGAATAATCAATAGGTAATTCAACAGATTTTCTAGTATCAAAATTAAACATAATATCATCATAACCTTCATGCAATTTTTCAACTTCTTCTTTATCGTAGATATGAAACATGTCTTTTTTTAAAGGACGCATATGTAATGATTCTTGTTTTTGTTCTTTTGTAAGTTTTGGAACTTCTTTAGTTGAGTTTTCAGCTCTTTCAGCAACTTCTTTAAAAAATGAATTCATCATTGATCCTTTAGGTAATGGTGCTTTCTTTATAATTTCAACATCAGCATCAACATCAATAATCTCCAAATCATCATTATCATCCAGCAGTATTATTGGTGAATTATGATCTTTTTTTTTAGGTGATTCAATAATTATAGCTTCATTGATTTCATTGTTTTTTTCTTGTAATATCGATTTTAATTTAGTTGGATCAATTTTAAAAGTAACTAATTTAGATGGAGATTTTAGTTTAGTAGCTTTAACATTGAATTTACCAGATTTAAACATTGATAATGCATTGACTTTGGGCTTATTATTTGGTATTGGTATACATGTAGATGAAACATTTTCAATGATTGGTTCAACTATTTCTTCAATTTGAATCTCTTCTGTATCAGATATGGTTTCAATTAATGGGGGTTGTAAAACATGTTTAAGTTTATTAGGAGTTTCAATTGCTGTGATTTTTTTTGTTTTTGTTTTTGTTTTCGATTTTGATTTTGATTTTGATTTTGATTTTGACTGTGTTTTTCTTTTCTTCTTTTCATTTTCTTCTGTATCAGATATAGTTTCAATTGCTGGAAATTCAGAAACAGATTCAGGACTAGCAGAAGTTTCAGTTGATGTAGTTGTGGTTGTACTTGTAGTTGTTTTTGATTTTCTTTTTCTTCTCTTCTGTTTATTTCCAGTTGGTAGTTTGTTTTTCTCTTCGTCTTTTTCAGATTCACGTTCTTGATCTTGATCAATTTCAACTATTGGTTGTGGTTTTTTATCTTTAGGTTTAGCCATAAGTATGGATGATATTGAGATACCATTCGATTTTTTCACAGGTTCTGTAACTGACTTAGAATTATCAACTTTAGTCTCCATAATGCTATCATCATCAATCATCACAATATCATTAGTAGATTCAGTTTCAACATTGTTTATTGGATCAGCAGGATTAACTACTTCTTCATTTAATATCTTTTCATTTAGTTTTTTCACTTCTTCTTCTAATTCTTTTTCTTTCAATTTCTTTTGTGCTTCTATTCTTAATTTATCTTTCAATCTTATTTGCCTAAAAATATCAGCAGGAGTGCTTTTCTTGTTATTATCAACATGATCATTATGAACTAAAGGATCCACCATCACAGCTGGCATTTCTATAAATTCTGAATATAGTTTTAGACCGTCTATTAATGTGTAATGTATTTATTATATAAGATATAAAGGAAAA
>JAJLSG010000406.1:0-28146 GCA_030567495.1 Ambrosiozyma neoplatypodis | reverse complement strand
ATCAGCATTCAAAAAATCAACTCCAACTTCATTCATTATCTGTTTCCATAATAAATCTTGTTTTTTACCAGAATATGAATTCGGAACACCCCAAATACGAGTCAAAATACCTTTAGATTTAGCTTCATCAACTTGAACTTTTAATTTTTCAATTTGATGTTCAGATAATCCATGAGATGACCAATATGATCCAACATGACCTACTAAATTTGTTAATGAACTTGAAGCAAATGGACAAATTTTGTTTGTGAAAGCTTCATCTGGATCTAATGATTTTAGATTAAGGGATTCTAGATCTGCTAGTTTAAGTTTTCTTTTTTTACCATGATGTTTCTTTGCTAGTTGTTCTTTGTGTAGTGTATCATTAATTGAATTTAATTCTCCTAAAGGTCCATCATAAAATATATCTCTTTTCTCTTGATTTAATATTAAATTCAAAGGTGCATTACCTGATGCAATTACTGTAATTGGACCATATTGAAAACTATCAGTTGCTTTATTATATGTTGTAAGCCAATTTCTATCTCTGAAACGCTGTAATGATTTATCAATTGCTTTATATGTTGACTCAGCCTCTGTTTTAATATCAACCCAAAGATACAAAGTTTGATTTGGATCAGTTTGAAATATACCTACTTCATTTGAATGTGAATTGTTGGAGTGATCTAAAGTTACTTCATTAAAAGTATTTGAAAATTCAGATGCAGTTCCTTCTTCAAAACTAGATTTTCTATTTGATTCAGATTCATCTTCTGAAATCAATTTAACTCTTGAATTTGGATTCAAATCATCTAATAAATTATAAATTGGATCTAAATAAACCTTCTTGAATGTCTTATTTTTAGTCAAATAAATAAACGCATGACCAGTATAAATCAAATCATCATGATCATCTTTAAAATACCAAACATCAGCTTCAACAGAAGGAATACCTAATTCTAAAGCTTGAAACAACGGTCTTTTTCTATGTTCATCGTTATGTGAATGTATTTTATGAATCAATTGTGGAGTCTGAGTCTGAGATATGGGCATTATTTAAATAATTGAGTTGTTTGTTTAAGAAAAAGCAGTAGAAGTTGGAAAGTAAAGAAACCCGAATAATTCTTCAGCTGCCTTAAAGGTTGCTTGCTAGGTGCACGGGTGAATATTTAGATATTCCGAGAAATCAACTAATTTAACAAGCTACACATATATGTACATGATGTACAGCAATATATTACAGTCTGTAAGGTTTTCTTGTCATAGATATCTCATAGTTAACGTATATACTGCATATATGGTGCCCTAAATTCCCTAGTATCGAGAATTAAGCTAGTAAATTTAAAACTGCATGTTTAATGATAATTTAAGTTAAAAATTAACTATAATTTTGAGATTTTGAGGTTATAAATTAAAGCAATTAATCCTTTTCTTCTTAATTCTATATCATCAGATAGAATAAAACAACCAATTATAAGCATTTTATAGTAATTTATACAGATCCATATATATTAATTTAATTATAAAAGAAAAAAAAGGAAAAATCACTTCTTCTCCACCACCACTATATAGGTCCACCACTGGCCAATGACCATTAGTTAGTGACCACCACGTATATAATAAAAACTTGTAGTTTTCACTATAGCTTATGTATGACTCAAAATTGCAATTAATAAATTAACGAAAACACTCCAGGTTTATCCAACCATAGGCAGTATACACCATATACACCTATAGGTGTAGTTTCTAAAAAGACATACGTACAAGTATGATTATGATTAACTAACTATGTTTGGTTGGTTAACTATAATTAATTGTTGGTTATATTAATTCGACTTAATTGGTTTTAATTGGTGGCCATTGGTGGGCACATTTTTGTTTGTACGTACGTACGTGGTAGCACAAATAAAATTATAGATGATTCATCGGGTTTCATTGCTCTCTATTCGTTGAAAATCGTTGATCATCACATCACGGTAAACCCTTTGAACAACACAACCAATAGAATATTGGAAGAAACCCCATATATATGCATATTTAATCTGTGGGGATTCTGCATGCATGGGGAATCATGATTCATGAAATTGAATCATGATTAATATTATATGGAAAAACGGGGATTTTACGTAATACGTGCAAAATATACAGCCGGACTCGCCGGAGTATCTCGCTCAGTTTCAGCCGTTCGAAGATCAATCCGAACCCTGAATTTATCGGATTGGATGGATGAATTAACTGGTTGAAATGGAGTTGGTCAGTTGGTTATACAGCTGTATATAGTTGACCATCAGACTGTAAGTTAAGACTTAAGAGCCCTTATATCGTTCCTTGGATATTGGCCAACAGCTTCACCTTGAATCTGTCTCTTAATTCAGGAGGGCCGGTCTAAGTACGGAACATTATAAATCATCAGTCATTTCTGATTGGTCACGTCAGGCTGCCTTGAGGCTTAATCTATTTCAGTCCCTTTAAACGAACAATGGATTAATAGTTCTTCCTATTGTATTCCCCAGATTACCCCAGGTTTTTAAGTGAAATGAGACAATATACGAGACGTACATCTGTTATGAATTAATCTTAATAGCAGGAACACGTAATTATATACAAAATTTAACAAAAACAACACGAAATTAGCGGGGATAACTTGTATTCATGTATTTCTATAAATTCAGCTTTAAATCCTGTTAATTCTAAACTAAATAAAGCACTTTATCATTAACTAATTTATCTATCAATTAATTATACTCAAATTTATATTATACCACAATTTAAAGAAAAAATGTCAAGCACAAATTCCCAAGACATTAAAGAGGGATTAGAACTCCCAGTTGAAGACCATCATGGATTAAGTACTGAAGATCATATGAGACATCTATTACCAGATTATGGTAAATATTCTTATTTAAAAGAACCATTTTTATTAAAATTGAATTTCTTAATGTTTATTATTTCATTATCATCAACAAATACTGGTTACGATGGTTCATTATTAAATGGTTTACAAGCTATGTCCGACTGGGCTTCTTATATGGGCAACCCAACTGGGGCGATACTTGGAGCATTGGCAAATGGTGTCTGCTTTGGTTGTATTCTTTCAATTTTAGTTGCTGCTACAATTACTGATCGTTTTGGTAGAAGAAATGCTATTGCTATTGGTAATGCTATTATGTTAGTTGGTGTTGTTTTACAATCTGCTGCTCAAAACTATGGTATGTTTTTAGTTTCAAGAATTATCTTAGGTATTGGTAATGGTATTGCTACTGTTCCTTCACCAACTCTAATATCTGAATTAACTTATCCTTCTCATAGACAGGTTGTTACTGCTTTTTACAATACTTGTTGGTATTTAGGTGCTATTATTGCTGCTTGGGTTTCATTTGGTACTAGAAATATGACAAGTAACTGGTGTTGGAGAATTCCATCTATTTGCCAAGGTGTTTTCCCATTAATTCAAACAGCTTTTATTTATTTTGTTCCTGAATCTCCAAGATGGTTAGTTTCAAAAGGTAGACATCAAGAAGCTAGAAATATTTTATTAAAATATCATGGTAATAATGATGAATCTATTGGAGGTGCTTTAGTTGATTTTGAAATGGCTGAAATTTCAGCTGCTATTGAAAATGAAAAAATTGCTAATAATTATTCTTACTTAGATTTCTTGAAGACTCCAGCTAATAGAAAGAGATTATTCTTATTATTCTGTGTTGGTACAGCAATGCAATTATCTGGTAATGGTTTAGTTTCATATTATTTAAGTTTAGTTTTAGATTCCATTGGAATTACTTCATCTGATAGAAAATTAATTGTTAATGGTGGTTTAATGATTTATAACTTTGGTATCTCAATCATTATTGCAATGCTCATTAATAAATTCAGAAGAAGAACATTATTCTTAACTTCCTTTTCAGCAATGTTATTCTGTTATGTTATTTGGACCATCTTATCAGCTATTAATCAAAAGAAAAACTTTGAAGATAAATCATTAGGTCAAGGTGTCTTAGTTATGATTTTCTTCTATTACTTATCTTATAATATAGGTTTGAATGGTTTACCTTTCTTATACATGACTGAAATTTTACCATTTACAATTAGAGCTAAAGGTATCAACCTTAATATTTTTGTTCAACAATTCTGGTCTCTTTACAATGGTTTTGTTAATCCAATTGCAATGGATGCTATTGAATGGAAATATTATATTGTCTACTGTTGTATCATTGCTGTTGAATTAGTTGTTTGTTATTTCACTTTTGTTGAAACTTCTGGTAAGACATTAGAAGAAGTTGCTGAAGTTTTCGGTGAAACACCAGGTGATATTGAAAAATTACAATCTGATAGTGTTTCAAAATCAAAGGTTGAACATGTTGAACATGGTGATGATGCTGCTAGCAGTATTTAATTTAATTTAATTTTAAAATTTTGTATTTTTTGTTTACATTTAGATTTTTATGATATACCAGTTTTAAATGTATTTTATGATTTTTATCTATAGTTCTCTCTACTTTCTTGTTTATTTATTTTTTATATATGATTTGTCTACTTTATCATAAATTCAATTCATATTTTATTATATTCATTTTTAAACATCGATTTTCATTTGTAAAATTGAACACGTATACGTACAAAAGAAATTAAAACTGGAAATATTAATTCACTAAAACAACGTCTCTCTACTACTAGTTAACAGAACCGGATACCGGATCTGTGTCTTAAGCTTTTTGGCCGTGATTTAAAGTTTTGCGGCTTTTTGAACCTTGAACCTTGAGTGTTGATTTTGTTTTTTTGATTTCTTAAAATTCATAAAATACTAAAGGTTTAGTTTGAAGAGGCAACAATTAACTTCATTTATCTTTGAAAATCAAGGATATTAATAATAAGGTATATGTTAACATTATAGTAATGTTTGGTAAGTTAAGAAATTTTGTACTAGCTGTTACATGTATTTCTTCCTAGTTTTAATTAGTGATTTTCTTTTACATTTTGGATTACTTTCTCAGAATTCTCTAACTAGTAGCTATTTCCATTAATTTTGAATAATCTGAATCAATCAGAGTTATTATCAGTTATGAATTAAAGAATATGTCTCGTATAACAAAAACTTTGTTCTTTTATGAATCTATACTTTATAAATTAATAAAATTGATAATATCTATCATGATACCTACATGCACCTAATGTAGATAGGTTTAATTCTTTGAATCCATATCATATCAAGTTTTATCAATCAATTAATTCATGAATTTTCATTGGATGAACTTTAACTTTATAAACTATTTGACTAATGAGTTAGGCGAGATCTTATCTGGCACTTGAATCTTGATTTTGAGAAACCATATACAGTAAAAACTGAACGTTAACATAAGTTGTAGATATCGATGACTGGTATATACGGTGTAGTTCAGAAAAGTACGTACACCAGCTAGCTTGATCCAACTGTGGTTCAAGAAATGAAAAGAGGACTACGTATATATACATTTTAAGAAGACATTTCTTAATGCTAGTTCATGTGACTTACCATCATTGTACACCTAACAATCATACAGTACATAGTGGCTGTACAGTTTAAATCGTAAGATAAAACAGAATTTATAGAGGAATTGTTGTTTTGATAGGAATCCATATCAAACTGATAAAAATGAAAAACTCAGCAGATGGAAGACACGCAATTGATTCCCAATCGGGGGCGACTTTCGGGTGTCTAGGTACTCAATATTGCGCCTTCTCCTAAATACTGCTGTTTGTTTGGCTGTTCAGGTGATGAGCAGGTATGTAACGGACATCACGGCTGCAATAGATTTGAAATTATCAGTAAAATCGATGAAATCACCTAACTAACAGTTATGTTTTTTCCTTTTTAAATTTCTCCGGAAAGCTGAAAAGGTGGCTAATTAAGAAATCTGTCTTCTTAGTGTGAGCTCTGAGAATACGGAGCGGAAGTGCGCCCAACTTGCCCAAAACGGCAATTCTGATAAGAGCCACAGCTGGCGGCAAGAAAATGTGGTTTCTAGAAAGCTCAAAGTTCAACACTTGAATGACAAATACACAATTACCAACCTATTAGAGACACCACAGTTCCAACAACTTTAAGCTGGCCGATAAAATTTAAATCTTATAAAAGAACCACAATCCCCTTGAAATGAATTGCACTAATATTGTTTGAAAAGTTTTTCAAATATTTCAGTTAAATCAAAACAAACAAATTAACAATTAACAATTAACAACAAAAATGGCTATTAAAGCAAGTTATTTAGATTCAGATATTCATTTTAGAGCTGGTGAAGATACAGTTAGAAACGGTGTTAGAACTATCTCTGATGCTAATTATTCAAGATTACAATATCCACATTGGGCTCCAGTTTGGGATCCAAAACATGAAATGGCTTTTGAAAATCCAAAACCATTTACTCATACTGATAGAGGTTATTTTGGTGATCCTTCATTTGCTTCTTTATTAGCTGGTACTGATAAAAATGTTGAAGTTGAAACTAAAATTATTACTCCAAAATTAGGTAGTGAAGTTAAAGGTATTCAATTATCAAAATTAACATCTAAACAAAAAGATGATTTAGCTTTATTTGTTGAACAACGTGGTGTTGTTGCTTTTAGAGGTCAAGATTTTAAAGATTTATCATTTGATGATATTACTACTTGGGGTAAACATTTTGGTCCATTACATGTTCATCCTACTTCTGGTTGTCCTTTAGGTCAATCTGAATTCCATATTACTTTTAGAAGAGGTTCAAAAGAAGAATCTGCAAAGACTTTAGCTAATAGATTAAATAATATTGGATGGCATTCAGATGTTGCTTATGAATTACAACCTCCTGGATTAACTTTATTTGCAATGTTACAAACTGATGTTGGTGGTGATACTCAATTTATTGATACTGTTACAACTTATGATAGATTATCTCCTCAATTTAAAGAAATTTTAGATGGTTTATTAGTTGTTAATTCATCTGCTCAACAAGCTCAAAATTCAGTTGCTCATGGTGGTATTCAAAGAAAAACTCAAATTGAATCAATTCATCCATTAGTTAGATATCATCCAGTTTTAAAGAAAAAAATGTTATTCTTAAATAAATCTTTCTCAACTAGAATTTTAGGTTTAAAACAAGAAGAATCTGATAATTTATTATCATTCTTAATCAATCATACTGAAACTTGTCTAGATGCTCATATTAGAGCTCAATGGGATGAAGATACTGTTGTTTTATGGGATAATAGAAGATTAATTCATACTGCTACCCTTGATTGGGATTCAGAAGCTTTAAGACATGCTTTTAGATTAACTACTACTGCTGAAAGACCAATTGGTTCAGAAGAAGAATTTCAAAATTGGTCTCCTGAATTAGAAGAAGAAAAATTAAAAGATTTACAAAATATTTTAGATATGGTTCCTAGTGAATATTATGAAAAATATGTTGTTCCAAAGAAAAATTAATTATTTAATTGAATTGAATTGATATTTTTTTATTTTTTTGTTGGTTTTTGAAATATTTTTGGTGTTCTTTAATTCTTTTATGTTAATTTATATATACATTTTATTATTCTATATTATTCTTTAAAATTGTTTTTCTGTTTTGGTTATATCCATTCATTCTTTTTCTTGTGTTTTGTATAATACAAAATCTATGATTTCATGAATTATTTAAATTTGAAAAAAAAAGTACATAGTAAACCCGTACACACATCTTGAATTCCGAGTAATTCATTTACGCTGTTAGTTATTTGAATCATTTGAACGAGATTTAGAGGTAAATTCATTAATTGGGAGGAAACTAAATTGAAGTAAAAGAAAGCTATCTAAATAAAAACATATAAAAATAAAAAGGAATGGCTTTACTAATTCTTTTTTCTTTTTTTTTCTTTCATTAAAAAATCATAACATTAAAATAAAAATACATTTGAATTAATTTAATTAATTACTAATAATATCATCATTATTTTCAACATGTTCAGTAGCACGAACTTTAGCTATATTATCAGTTTGTAATTTTTCAATATCACCTGGAGCTTCACCAAAGACTTCAGCAACTTCTTCTAATGTTTTACCTGAAGTTTCAACAAAAGTGAAATAACAAACAATTAGTTCAACTGCAATGATACAACAGTAGACAATGTAATATTTCCATTCAATAGCATCCATTGCAATTGGATTAACAAAACCATTGTAAAGAGACCAGAACTGTTGAACAAATATTTGGAAATTTATACCTTTGGCTCTGATAGTAAATGGTAAGATTTCGGTAATATATAAAAATGGTAAACCATTCAAACCTATATTATAAGATAAGTAATAGAAGAAGATCATGGCTAAGACACCTTGACCTAATGATTTATCTTCAAAGTTTCTTTTTTGATTAATTGCTGATAAGATAGTCCAAATAACATAACAAAATAACATTGCTGAAAATGAAGTTAAGAATAATGTTCTTCTTTTGAATCTATTAATATTTAAAATAATTATAACTGAAACACCAAAATTATAAATCATTAATCCACCATTAACGATCAATTTTTCATTAGTTGATGTAATACCAATTGAATTTAAAACTAAATTTAAATAATATGAAACTAATCCATTACCAGATAATTGCATTGCTGTACCAACCCAAATCAAAAGAAATAATCTTTTTCTATTAGCTGGAGTCTTTAAGAAATCCAAATAACTATAATTATTTGCAATTTTTTCAGCTTCAATAGCAGCTGAAATTTCAGCCATTTCAAAATCAACTAATGCACCAGCAACAACTTCATCATTATTACCATGAAATTTCAATAACACTTCTCTTGCTTTGTCTGGTCTACCTTTTGAAACTAACCATCTTGGAGATTCAGGAACAAAGTAAAGAAAACACATTTGAATAATTGGGAAAACACCTTGGCAAATAGATGGAATTCTCCAACACCATTCATTATCAGCATCTTTAGTACCATATGAAACCCAAGCAGCAATAATAGCACCTAAATACCAACAAGTATTATAAAATGCAGTAACAACTTGTCTATGAGAAGGATAAGTTAATTCTGAAGTTAAAACTGGAGATGGAACAGTAGCAATACCATTACCTATACCTAAAATGATTCTAGAAATTAAAAACATAGCATAATTTTGAGAAGCAGATTGTAAAGCAACACCAATTAACATAATAGCATTACCAATAGCAATTGCATTTCTTCTTCCAAAATGATCAGTAATTGTAGCAGCAACTAAAATTGAAAGAACACAACCGAAGCAAACCCCGTTTGACAATGCTCCAAGTATGGCCCCAGTTGGGTTGCCCATATAGTTGTCCCAGTCGGACATAGCTTGTAAACCATTTAATAATGAACCATCATAACCAGTATTTGTTGATGATAATGAAATAATAAACATTAGGAAATTCAATTTTAATAAGAATGGTTGTTTGAAATAAGAATATTTACCATAATCTGGTAATAAATGTTTCATGTGTTCTTCAGTACTTAATCCATGTTGTTGATAAATTGGATTTTTTAAATCATCCTTAAATTCTTGAGAATTATTGCTAGACATATCTATGAGATTATAATAATAGAAAGTTATATTTGTATTTATATTGAGGAAAGTTTAAATAAGTTCATGATGGTTGATGGACCCTTGAATTTAAAATAAGAAAATGGGATACCTTTATATTAATTGTGATTTTTCTATAAATGATGTAAAAATGATGATTGAACATGATTTCTATCGTATTTTATGAGCATATGCTATAACTTGATGGAAAATTTCTTGGAGATATACTAATATGGACTATAATTAAATCAAATACTATTGAAACTCTTCTGTTTTGGGATTAATGAATCAAGATCTATTGGCTTAGGTATATGAAGGTCACTTGTAGTATCTCGTATATTATATATGATCTTAGCTGTTTATGAGATATTACTTATAATATATTAAATGAAAACCCTGGGGCCTGGGCTAAGGATAGTAAGGAAGAAATCAAGGGAATTGAAGGGACCCAATAGAAAAAGAGTTAGGAGGACCATTTTCTAGGCATAGAATTAAAGTGCGCTTGTATCATATGATGATGATGATGATGATGATGATGTTATATGTAGTATGGTTGGAGGATATTGGATGATTGATGGAAATCAGTAGATGATGAGATGGTTGTAGTGTTGGATTATGGATTATGGATGTTATGATGTTGTTAAGAAAGAAATCAAGTCGATGATGATGTATTATGTACACAGATGAATCCCCACTTTGCTTAAGATGTTTCTGTTTCTGTTTATGTTTCTGTTGCCTGATGTTGAAATCAATTAACTTCATCGTATTTCATTTCATTTGATGTCTTATGATGTAAATAAGTAATAAAGCAGTAAAGAAGTTAATATAGAGAAAACTATATAGAAACTAGTATAACGTAAAATTTTGAAACATGGTATAGCTATAATGTTTTGTATCAAATAATCAAATAATTTTTCAAATTGTTGAATAACGAATAATGATTGCATAAGTTAGTGAATATAATAGATATTATTGTCTAAAGATTGTATTCATATTGAATTTAATTGTAATTTAATGAATTTAAAACTGTTTCATATGGATTTAAAATCATGGTATCTAAGAAACCAATTAAGCAAATTATTGTAAATTGTTGAAGTAAGAAGGATAAACAGTATCTACTATGAGCTGATAATGAATGAATCAGGACTTGATATCAGTATATTCATTGTTGTTGTTGTTGTATAGTTAAGCTTAAGCTCGTGGGTCACGTGACGTTTGAGGAATTTCCTCTGGTGCACAGAGGTGTGTATTTTGATGAAATTGTTTGTTTTCCAAAGAAATCAGAGGAGAGGCAATGATTAGATCTTGTCTTTATTCACAATTACACAACTTTAACTCAACATAATGGCTACAAGGAAAACATCTGTTGATCAGGGGGGAAACAAGGATTCCAATGATACCAAAGTTGATACCCAAGTTCATGAATCACCCGAAACAAATGAATCCAATTCACACTCTAATTCAAATGCAAGTTCAAAAGACACTATATCAAGAACAAATAATATTACTTTGATTCCTCAATTAGAAGTCATTGATAAAGAATTATCATATAAACAAAGATTAAATAGACCTTTTAAAGTTATTCAAAATTTACCATTATCTGTTGATAAACCAGATTATGATTTATTAAATCATAAATTAAATGTTAAAGATTCTGCAACTTTATATAATTCATTAATTGTTTCTAGACATAATTGGTTATACAATGTTTTTAAATCCTATTGGACTAGAAGAGAACAATATATTAATACTTTGAATGATAGAAAAAGAGATAAAATGAGTAAATTATGTGATATGAAATTAGTTGCTGGTCCACATACATTTGAAATTAAATTATTTATTTTAAAAGATGATTTAAAAGAAAAATTATATCAAGAAGAAAATGAAAGAAAAAGAGAAGAGAAGTTGAAAAAGAAAGAGGAGAAAGAGAAAGAAAAATTGAAAAAAGAACAAGAATTGAAAATTAAGTTAGAAAATCAATCTACAAATACTGAAAACAAAGATAGCAGTAATAATAATAATAATAATAATACTCAAAATGATCAGACTCAAGCTCAAGTGAAAGACGTGGTAAAAGATGATAAGAAAGATCAAGAAACAGATCAATCTAAAGATAAAGATGGTGATATTCAAATGAAAGAAGCTAATTCTTCCAAGCATATTGAAGATAAATCAATAAAACCTTCTGAAAAATCATCTTTTTCTAAACCCTCTACAACATCAACAACATCAAACACAACTACACCAACAGCTAATAATACTGCATCTTCTACTAATTCAACTACAACTGGAGGCACTTGTAATTTAAAGAAAAGAGCAGAAGTTTTACCAAATACAACTAAAAGGCCATTAAGACCGGCACCTCTAATAACTGGTTCATCATCATCACAACCACAATCTAAAATAGAATCAACTTCATCAAATACATCAACTCCAAAACCTCAATCTGCTATTATGTCTAATCCTGAAAGTCAAATAATGATTCAAAATTTAAATACAATGGCTAAGAAAGATACTCATTTGAGTGAATTGATGCGTATAGTTGCTTCAGGTAAAGCTACTTCAATTCAAATTAATGAATTTCAAAAATATATTCAAAAAGCAAGAGATATGGGTGATGTTAATGGAACTTTTCAAAAAACTAATAGTCAATTACAACAACAACATCAATTACAACAACAAAATTATAATCATAATTTGATAATGAAACAGAAAGAACAAGAAAATCTTAGAATTGAAAATGAAAAATTAAGAGAATTGAAATTACAAGAGAAACAAAAATTAAGAGAAGAAAAACAAAGATTGAAAGATTTAAAATTACAAGAGAAATTAAGACAAAGAGAAGAAAGAGAAAGATTAAAGAATTTGAAGAAAATTGAAAGAGAAAGAGAAAGAAATTTGAAAAAAGATTTAAGAATGCAAGAAAAATTAATTAGAGAAAAACAAAGAAGAGAAGAGAAAGAAAAATTAAGAATTAATAGAGAAGTTGAAAAAGAAAAAGAAAAAGTTAGACAAAAAGAATTCCAAAAGAAATTATTAGAAGAAGGTGATGATAAATTAACTAATTTTCAAGAAAGATATTCAAAAAATGCAACTTTAGTTTTTGAATTTTATGAAAATTCATCAGCTAGATATTTTATTCCAAGAAATACAGTTTTTGAAATTATTGATGATGAAGAAGAACATGATGAAGATTCTGAGGAACAAGCTAATGAAACTATTAAAACTGAAATAACTGATCCAACTCTAAAGAAGAAAAGAAAGAATCCATATGTTGAAGTTTTATGTTCATTTATTTTAGTTCATAATCAAAATGAAATTGATGCTTGGGAAAAACGTCAAAAGTTAAAGAAAGATGAAGAAGAAGCTAAAAAAAGAGAAGAAGAGGAAGCCAAAAAGAAAGCAGAAGAAGAAAAAGATTCTAAACAACCAGCAAAGAAAAGAAGAAAGAAGAAGAATGCTTGGGGTACTTCAAAAAGACATACTAGAAATGCTACTAAAAAAGAAGAAGAAGATGAAGATGATTTAACAGCAAATTTAGATGATTTTGAAGGAGATGAAGATGATTTAAAACCAATTCCAGTTTATTCAACAACTACAATTAGATTAACTGAAGTTCCATTTAAATTTGCTAAATTAATTAAAAATTCAGGTACTAATTCAATTGAAGAAATTCATAAATATATGAATGATATTTTTAAAAATGGTAAAAGATTAAGTAAATTAAATTGTTGGTTACATTTAGATGGTGTTAAAGATGAATTATTAGCTGAAACTTTAAGATTTAATTTAAATAGATTAGATTATATTAATGGTGGTGGTAGATTAAAAGGTAGAGCTATGTTGAAAAGAATTGTTGAAAAAACTGGATCTGATGCTGATGTCGTTGGTAAAAAGAGAAGACATTGATTTGTTGTTATTCTTTGTATTTTATTTGTATTTTATTAATTAAAGGTTATCGATATCATTTTACTATGTGTCACGTGCCCTCAAAAAATATTTTCATTTTTTTGTCTTTACGTATAGCTGCCCTTCTGGGTTTAACTCTTATATATTATACTACGGATAGGATATATCATGTCAATAACTGATAATGATGATATTGATGATATTGATGATATTGATGATTACTTAAGATGCCTTTCTGATATTCCTTCTGAACTGAAATCCATGATTATTGGTTATACATTAGCTTCAATCAATCTTGGATTAGATTATCCAACATCAAATGAACCTCTATTTCAAGAGTACTACAAATACATTATCAATAATGAAATCAATGTTAAAGTTATTGATCATGTTATTGATAATGAGATCACTGTTAATTCATGGTTTCTTTCAATTCCCAAGTCTTATGATATTAATCCCAATGATTTCATATTCTCTTACTTTCCAATAAATAAATTAACAATAGAGAATGATTTATATATTTCTGAAGAACCATATTGGAACAGATTTGTTGATAGTGCTAAGTCCATTGAACTTCAATTTAAATATTTTGACAAATGCTTTGATATAATAGCTTATCTACCCATTGAAAAATTGGTTTCACTTCAATTAATTGGATTACAGAGAAAAGATGTAACTCAATTTACCAAGTTAAGTTTAAATCCTAAATTTGCAAATACTAAAGAGATATCTTTTGCTTTACACGAACATCCAGAATTCACAGAACTCAGCTTTTTAAAATCTATATGTAAACAAGAAATAAGATTTCCAAAAGTTAAGATATTTATCACACATAAGTTTAGTCCATTTGAGGAGTTCCTTAGAACTTTTGCTGGTACTTTGAAGGAATGTCCTCATGCCAAATTAATTATTCAAGGTTTAAAACAATATCATATTACTCCAACACTTCTTAACTTATTAGATCTATGTTTGGTAGAACAATTTAATCATAATTTTTCTGATAGTGATAAATTCATTCAGTTTGATTTTGTGAATAAAATTCCAAACATTTCAACTATTTTTATTTCCGAATTAGAAATGGAACTTTCAAGAGTGTCATTCAATAATAAATCTGTGAAATCATTTACAATTGAATCTTCTTCAATAACTAATTGTGACCTTAAAGGTTTGACTAATGCCAAAACTATTACAGTTGCTTGCAAAACTCTTGATACAGTGACAATTGGTACTATTCCTTCTTCCGTTAAGGATCTTACACTTGAATTTCACAATTTAAATGTTACTTCAAATATCAATATACCATCAGGCCTAACTAATCTCACTATACCATATTGTATTCCCAGAATTACACTAGATCATTGCATACATATTCGAAACTTATCTATTAATTTTAATCCTTACAAGTTTCATTTAGCCAAAACAAATACCTCAATTTGGAATTCATTGCCTAATTCTCTTAAAGTTTTAAATTTATATTTCATCCAAAGGTATCTTCGTACATCTAATTTGAAGAAAAAAATTCCAAGAAGAAAAACTATACATCTAATATTCTCTATAAAGAAAGAGTTAAAAAATTTAGAAATCAACATAAGGAAGTGTTTTGCTGGTTTTTTATATGTCAATGGACCTGATGAAATTCCAATTGATCTATTGCCAAACCCGGAAAATCATTACAACCCATCAGGATCACTTGTCATTGTTCAAATTAATAATTGTAAAAGATCTAACTGGATCTCTTTAGATTCACCAGAAAATACAACTAGATGTCATTTATGGGGAACCAGAAGTGATTTTAATAATATGATTAAGACTGCCCCAGGAACTTCACCTGATTTCAAGACAATATTCCATTTCAAATATTTCAAATATAATTATTAATTAACTGAATGATATTTTCTTCTTCTAGTTTCTTCTAGCTGTCTATACTTTTTTTTAAAAACTTTCTTTGACTAATTTATTTTATATCTCTTTACTATACATAAATACAATATTGTTAGAGATTATAATTCATCTTTTTAAAGTTAAGAATTTTAGTTATTCTTGAATTGCATTGCAATAAGTATGGATCACGTGTATAAGTCACGTGTTACTACCGCCGATCGACCTTTTGCGACTCTTTGTCAATTTTTTTAACACTTTAATCCAATTAAATCAACTTAATCCTTTGATATTTTTAGTAAAAAAGATATCAGTATATTCCCTTAAGCTCTCTCTATCACCTTGTAACACTCATATCCCAATCCAACCAACCAATCCCCTTCAAAACCGCCAAAACCACCAAATTTCATCCAATCTCACCAAACGCGTTTCAAAATCAAAAAATCAAAAAACAGACACGGTTAAAGAAATAACTAAAGTTTACGGTCTTTCTTCTTCTTATACTAACTGTTCTTATAATCTATCAAATAGTCAATATCATTTCATTATGGCAACAAGATTAGCATCTCAAGTGAACGGTGACCCGTTTGCTAATAATGAGAATCTTACAAAACGTTTAAAAACTTCTTATAAACCAGATTTAACAACATTTAAAAAAGGTTCAATTATTAGAGTTAAATTAATTAATTTCATGTCTTATGCATTATCTGAATTTCATTTTGGTCCTTCTATGAATCTGATTATTGGTCCTAATGGTTCCGGTAAGTCTACTTTTGTTTGTGCTGTTTGTATTGGTTTATCTGGTAAATTGGATTATTTAGGTAAAGCAAATATGAAAGTTGATCAATTTATTAAAACTGGTGAACATAGAGCTCTTATTGAATTAGAATTTAAAGGTGAAGCTGCAAATGATTCATTTGTTGTTAAGAGAGAATTAATTATGAAATCAAAATCAAATTGGTTTCTTGATGATAAATTAGTTAATGAATCAATTATTAAGAAAACTTTAAAAACTTATAATATTCAATTAGATAATTTATGTCAATTTTTACCTCAAGATAGAGTTGCTAGATTTGCTTCTTTGAAACCTGAAGAATTATTAAAAGAAATTGAAAGATCTTATCAAGATGGTGAATTAGCTGATCAACATGAAGAATTAATTGATTTATTTAATAAAATTGAATCTAAAAAGAAAACTCAAGCTGAATTAGAACAAAAATTATCAGCTTTGAAAGAAACTAATACTTCATTACAAGAAAAAGTTGAATTAATGAAAGAATATAAAAAATTGGAAAAAGATTTAGAAATGAAAAAAACTGCTAGACCTTATGTTCGTTATCTTAATGCAAAAGAAAAATCTTCAAGTTTAAAAAAATTAAAGAAATCAAAAGAAGAAGAAATTAAAAGGTTTGAAAAAGCAATTGAACCTTTAAATAATTTTGCTCAAACGGCAACTATTAATACTAGAGATGCTGAAGATGAAATTAAAAATTCTGAAGCTATTCAAGCTAAATCTAGAAAGAAAATTTCTAATAATTTTACAGATATTGAAAAGATTGATGAAGAAATTGAATCATTAAATAATAAGAAAGATGAAGCTAATACAAATATGGATACTTTTAAAGCTAAATTAAAAGATTTATTAAATATAGATAAAGAATTACAAGGTAGATTAAATGATTTGAAACTACAAAAAGATGGATTAGATGATGTTGATAATTTAAAGTCTGAAAGAGCTGAATTAAATGAGAAAAAAATTGAATTAAGAGAACCTTTTGAAGAAGCTAAAGAAAAATTAAAAGATTTACAAGGTACAAAACATGCTTTAGAAAGAAAAATTATTTCTGAAAAGGAAAGATTACATTCAGATGATAAATTAAAACAATTAGATGAAAATAAATTTGGTAATTTAATTAAAGTTATTAGATATTTAAGAAAAAAGAAAGCTGAAGGTGCATTAAATGGTTTAGTTTATTTTGAACCTCCAATTATTTCATTAGATTTAAAAGATCGTAAATATGCTCCAATGTTAGAAAATGCAATTAGAATTGGTGATCAATTTGCTTTTACTGTTCCTAATCAACAAAATTATAAATTATTATCAAAGATTTTATATGATGATCATCCTGAATTAGGTAGACATGTTTCAATTAGAACATTAGGTAATAATTATAATCCAAATGAACATTTATCAGTTGATACATTACATAGATTAGGATTTGATGGATGTTTAAGTGATATTTTAAAAGGTGATGAACATGTTTTACAAATGGTTATTGAAAATAATGAATTACATAAAGTTCCAGCAACATTAAATAATTTATCAAATGAACAACATGATGAAATTGCTAGATTAGTTAAAAGTAATAACCTTAGAATTAATAAATATTATGTTCAAGATACAACATATACATTTAATAGATCTAAATTTGGTTCAAGACAAACAACTACAAATATTAGAAGAATTGATTCAATTATTAAGAATTTTGTTCAAGGTTTATCTCAAGAATTAAAAAATAATATTATAAGTTCAATGAAAAGATCAGAAGTTGAATTAACTGGATTATCAACTAAAATTGAAGAAGCAGTTTCAGATGTTCAAGAAGCTAATATTAAAATTCATGAAATAGATCAATTATTAAAAGAAGTTAATAGTAAATTAAATGATATTAAATCATTTAATAGTAAGATTGAAAGAATAAATTTATCATTAGAAGGTAATCAATCTAAGATTAGAACTTATAAGAAACGTATTATTCATTTGAAAAAACAAAGTTCACCTGAAGAAATTTTAAAGATTTTTAAAGAAATTGAAAATTTACAAAGTGAAAAATTAAAGAAATTAAATTCAATTAATAAACATTTTAATTTAATTGCTCAAAGTCATGAAACTTTAAAATCAATGGAAGTTTTTAAAATTCAAGAAAAAAATAAAGTTGATTCATTAAATGAATTACATACTTCAATTAGTGATAAAAGACAAAGATTACTTTGTGAAAGAGAAAGAATTTTAGAAGATTATAAGAATTCTAAAAGATCAGTTAATCAATATAAAGAAGAATATATTACATCACTTCAAAATTTAAGTGAAGAAGATAAATCTAGTCAAGGTGAATTAATTAAAACATTACAAGATGAAGGTAAATTATCACTTGAATTTATTGATTCTGAAATTAAGATAATTAAAAATAAAATGAGAATTACTGAGAATTCAAATACAAATGCTAAATTAATTGAAGATTTAGAAGCAAATGAAAATGATATTGCTAGATTAGAAATAAAAATTCCAAATGAACAAGAAACAATTAATAATTTAATTAATAAAACAGATCTTATTAAACAAATTTGGTTACCTGAATTACAAAAAATTATTAAAATTATATCAATTGATTTTTCAAGTAATTTACAAAAAGTTGCAAGTGCAGGTGATATTCAATTAGATTCAACATCATTAAATTATAGTGAATGGAAATTAAGAATTTTAGTTAGTTTTAGAGATTCAGAAGAATTAACACAATTAAATTCAGCTCAACAATCAGGTGGTGAAAAATCTACAATTACAGCAGTTTTTTTAAATTCATTACAAGGATTAACAAATACACCATTTAGAATTGTTGATGAAATTAATCAAGGTATGGATTCAAATAATGAAAGATTAGTTCATAGATTAATTGTGGATAAAGCATGTTCTAAAGAAGAATCATCACAATATTTCTTAATTACTCCTAAATTATTAACTGGATTACATTATATTCCTGGTATGACTGTTCATTGTATTTTAGCTGGTAGATTAGGACCTAATCCTGAAGATAAAACTGAATTTTTAGAGTTAGGTGTTACTAATAAATATATTGGATTGTAATTTACTTTTTCTAATTTCTTTATTCTTTATTCTTTATTGTTTTTTATATTATATTTACAGTTATTATCTTAATCCTTTAATCCTTTAATTGTAGTTATCCCTTTTACCTCTTTCTTAAGCCGGGTAACTGTTTTGGCGCGCGCACGACCGACGCAATTTTTTTTTTTTTTTTTCACTTTTCTGAAATACTGAAAAATTGAAAAATTGTTTACTTCTTTTGATTACTTAAAAGTATCTCATATATTTCTTATATTTCATATATTCAAAAATGGTTTTCCACAAGGTCTTAAAAAACTCCGCTTATCACTCCAGATACCAAACTCCTTTCAGAAGAAGAGCTGAAGGTAAAACTGATTATTACGCCAGAAAGAGACTGGTTGCTCAAGCTAAAAACAAGTACAACTCTCCAAAATATAGATTAGTTGTTAGATTCACCAACAAGGATGTCATCTGTCAAATCATCTCATCCACCATCACTGGTGATATTGTTTTCACTTCTGCTTATTCTCATGAATTACCAAGATATGGTATTACCCATGGTTTAACTAACTGGACTGCTGCTTATGCCACTGGTTTATTAGTTGCTAGAAGAGCTTTACAAAAATTAGGTTTAGATGAAACCTATTCTGGTGTTGAAGAAATCGAAGGTGAATACGAATTAGTTGAAGCTGTTGAAGATGCTCCAAGACCATTCAAAGTTTTCTTAGATGTTGGTTTACAAAGAACTACCACTGGTGCTAGAGTTTTCGGTGCTTTAAAAGGTGCTTCTGATGGTGGTTTATACGTTCCACATTCTCCATCAAGATTCCCAGGTTGGGATATCGAATCTGAAGAATTAGATGCTGAAGTTTTAAGAAAGTATATCTTTGCTGGTCATGTTGCTGAATATATGGAAGAATTAGCTGATGATGATGAAGAAAGATACTCTACTTTATTCAAAGGTTATATTGCTGATGATATTGATGCTGATTCCATTGAAGATATCTATCAAGAAGCTTATGATAAAATTAGAGAAGATCCAGTTTATAAACCAACTGAAAAGAAATTCACTAAAGAACAATATGCTGCTGAATCAAAGAAATACAGACAAGTTAAATTAACTAAAGAACAAAGAGCTGCTAATGTTGCTGCTAAGATTGCTGCTTTCAAAGAAGCTTCAGCTTAGATTTCTTTTTTAGGTTTTTTAATTTAATGGATATTGTATAATTTTCTTTATATTTCTAATCTTTTTAATAGAATGTTAAAAGTTGTTTAAGTTATTTATTTAACTTGGATTACTTTTATCTTTCTGATATCTAAACAACAACTATTGTAGAAATTGTAAATTGGCGTTGTCTATTCCGGATTCCCGGATTCTCGGACCAGTCTGATAAGAAGAAAAGACCTCTGGGGTAAACCTGTATCAAGAGATTGTTCGACTTTGTTCAAACAAGATTCATTCCTTTGATAAATATTACAATAATCACCTATCACTATATCTTAGATCACATTTTAACTTGAAAGAATAACAAAGAAATAGCCCAATTCACTGATCTATAAGTAATACAAGAAAAACAATTGAAACAAAACGACCCCTTGAAATTCATATAAGACAAAATATATTCTTTCATTATTAACTTCAGACAACTATTTTATAAACCAATATCATTTGGTTTTATGAATCAATACAATTCAGATAATTCAATAATGGATTCATTTAAAAAAATCCTTTCTGAAATACCAATTGAATTAAAATTAATTATATTTCGTTATTCACTTTCAAAACATAATTTCTTATCATTAGAAGAATTGTTTCATGTAATCAAACTACAAAGTCCATTACCTGAATTCACTATTTCAATATTTGGTCCAATTGCTTCTATTAAATTAAGTTGGAATGAATATTTTGGTTGTTCAATATTAGTTAATGTACTGACTAATAATATCAATGATAATTGGGATTTTATTAGAAATAATTTAAAATTTGTTAAGGTTTCATTTGTTTCATTTCCATCTATGATTCATGATGTTAAGGTATTTACTGATAAGGTTATTGATGATTATGATCAGATTAATGAAGTTAATTTGGATTTAAGAAATACTGATGCTAATATAATTACAGAATATTGGTTTGGTAAAGTTAAAACATTACATATATTTGGATCTCAACAATATAAAGCATTACTTAAATTTAATAAATCAATTATACATTTGAATATTTTACATGTTACAGATGTTGATGTTTCTGCTTTGAAAGTTGAAGAATTGATTTTTTATTGTAATAGAATAATAATTGATTTTAATGATTTTAATTATGCAATTGCTGATATTATCAATTATTCAAATGTTGAAGCTATTATTGAAGATTTAAATTATTCTGAATTAGAAAGTTTTACAGATGATTTATTATCAAGAATTACAATATCAAATACACTTTGTATTAATGATTCTGATGAATTTGATCCAATTAAAACAATTTCAAAATTTAAAATGATAAATGGATTAAAACTTTCAAATACATGTATACCTAATTTAAAATTAAATTGGGATTATTATCCTGTTTTATCAAAGAATTCTAATCTTGTTTTTAAAAATATGAAACTCTTAGAAATTGGATTCAAAAATGATTCATTTGATTATTATTGTTTATCTAAACTTTGTAGATTAAAAGAATTAAAAATTTATAGTGGATTAATAACTTCAAAGACATTCAAAATGATTCCTAAAACAGTTAGAAAATTATTAATTAAAGGTGAAATAATTAAAAGAAATTCAAATGAAGAAGAAGATGATCAAGAATATTTTGAATTACCTTTAAAAATAACTGATTTATTTACAACTTCAATTATTTTTCAACAATTATTAATAAAAGATGATTCAAGATTAAAATTATTAGAATTAGATATGATTGATCAATCTATTGATATTTTAAATTATAAGAATAAATTACCTATTGCAATTAAAGAAGTTTTAATATATTCTGGATTAGCTACTAAAACAGCTGAATTAAATTTAATAATATCTGAAGAAACTAAAGATATTAATTTATCATTATTTCCATTAGATACTGTTGTTATATTGAATGAAAAAGATGATGATGATTATAAATCACAATTTAAACAATTACAGTATTGTTCAAATCATTTAAGAAAACATCCAGGAATAGTACTTTCTGCAACAGTTACATCTCAAATAGGTTTAGAACTACCACCAAATTACAACAAGCATAATAAAAGTCTTCTTAAGAATCCTAAAATTATCATATCTGTTCAAGTCTCTAAGAAAACATCAATTAGAATAAACAAGAATGATAAATTATTAAAACCAAAAAGACCCAGAACATTAATATTAATTGGATCATATCAATTGATTTTAAATTCAATTGTTTTATTAAAACCAGTAGATACTAGAAATATAAAAAATGGTAGATTTAAAATTTTTATTGATCTGAATAGAGATGAAATGATTAAATTGTTTGGATCTGATGTTTCTGTTATTTGTTTTTCTGGATTCGATAATGGATTCGTTGTTGAAGGTGGGTTTGATTCTTCTTGGGTTCAATATAGAAAAAGAGTAAGAGCTATTGAACGTTTATCTAGTGGTGCTGATGTTGATGATGAAGTTGGAGAGGTGGGATTTTTGGCTTGAATTTTTTGGTAGTTTGGTTTATGCATTTTTGATTTTTTCTTTTAATTTATTTATTGGTTATAGCTTTTGTATTTGTGTTTTCATTAATATTTCATTTCATTTAATTATTTTATTAATTCATTACTAAATCGTAACACTTTTTTGATTGATATACATCCCAACTTTCAACCAATTATATTTATCTGCTTGCAATACAGTTTGAATTCTATTTTTTATAGACATGATCTAGCTACTTTTAGTACTTTTAGTACTTTTAGTACTCTTGCAATTGCCCCTTTGAGTATTCTGGCTCCAAGCAGGATAATCCGACCCCCTGGCATCCAATATGACCCAATGACATCCATGGACCAAGTATAGTTATATTTTGTACTAGTAGTTGATCCCTAATTCCCCTTAGAAATAAACGCCGGAATGCCTTACGTAACAAATTATATAAGAAGAAGTATTGGAACAACTACTGCCTGGGACGTAAATATAACAGGATGTATCCATCAATTATTAAATTATCAATTAATATATCAATTAAAATAAATACAGTTCAGTTGTTTTGGTTTTTAAACTTATCTCTGCTCTTCTTTTTCTTTTCAATAAGTACTTCACTTGAAGTATTATACTCTGTATATTCCTTCAACTTACTCCTTTGAATCAATCATGGTCTTATCAATTTTAAATCAAGATCAAGAGAGACCCAAATACTGTCACAATAAAAATTTCACAACAAGCATTATAAACGAAAAATTCAATTGCTTATTATCAAGCTTACCAATTGAAATATGTTTAGAAATTTGGAAATTAATATTTAAAAGAGATTTTAGATTAATTGATTATATTGAAACTATTGGATTGAATTTACAATTGGATTCTTTTATTTCTTCAATTCTTGATAAAAGTTATATTAAAATGGATTTTAAAGCTTATGATTGTTATACTTTATCATTAGGTAATACAAATCAATTTAATTTATTAGTATATAGTAATACTGATCCATTAATTAAATTGATTTCATTTATAAGTTTTAAAAATTTAAGAATTAGATTATATGTATCTGGTGGTCATTATTATGATTGTGTTGATTCCAATTTTTTAAAATTAATTAAATGTTCAATTGAATTTGAAACTTCTGGTGATTCATTTCAATCAATTTATTCACCAATTCCAAATATAATTTATGAAAAAATAACTCATTTAAATATTAATTGGAATAGTTTATTTAATCCATTCATATTTAAAAGATTATCAAGTTTACAAGTATTAAAATTATATGATTGTTTAAGTGATTTTACAAGAATTAATAAATTTACAAAATTATTACCAAAATCTTTAGAAAAATTAATCTTTTATTCAAGAGAAAAAATTAGTTTTTTAAAATTTAAATCTCAAGTTATTGAAATCATTCAAAAAATTAATCAAGATAGACCAAGTTTAAATATTATATTAGATATAGAAGGTTATGATTTCTTAGGTCCATTACCTGGTATATCAATTGATTATCCTGAAGGTAAATGGCTTGATACTTTTAAACCAATTAATTTATTATTAAAATCTTTATCAATTACTTTAAATTCAAATACAACAAATTTAGATTTTATTCAATCTTTTCCAAATTTAATTAAATTATCAATTAATTTTACATTATATTGGAATGCATTAAATCCACCAATTTTTCAAAATAATTATGAAAAATTATTTTTATTAAATTTAATTCATAAAAATTTAAAATTTTTAAAATTATCTCATTCACAAAGAAATGTTGATTTTAATTTATTTGGTTTAATTAATTTAAAACAACTTTCATTAGATTCTTTAACTTCAACTAAAAATATTTATAATATACCTAATTCTGTTTCAAATTTATCTATTTGTAAATGTGGTTTATTAAATCCATTAGATTTACCATTCAATTTAAAAAAATTACAATTATTTTCTCCATATATTGAATTTAATAATTTAAAATCATTAAATCATTTAACTGAATTAATTTTAGATGATGGTGAATTAAGAATATCATTAATTAAATTTATTCAATTAGAAAATTATTCAAAAATTATTAAAGATATACCAAATTCATTAGTTAAATTAAATTTAAAACATTTTGATTATAGACAATTAGAAAGATGTTCAATTTCAAGTTATTATGTAAATTGGGAAAAAATATCTTTTACATGTACTTCAGATTATATTTGTTTTCAATTATCTTACACTGGTTGTCATTTAAGTTGTACTTTTGTAATACCATTGAATGGTAAATCACCTGATGAATTACAAGATTTATTAAATTCATATTGTAAAAAAGTTAACAATTATCATCTGATAAATGATATCATTATATCATTGAATCCAATTAGTTTATCATTAGTTTATTCAGATCCAAATGAAAAAATAATTGATTTAAATTCATTTAATTTTAATAATATTGAAAATTTAGATTTAATTATATCTAAAGATCCATTAGAAATTTCAAATAATTTAAAAATTAAAATTAATGAAATTCCAAAAACTTTAAAAAATTTTAAAATTAAAAAATTATATCCTGGTGATATGAAAATTGAAATTATAATTTCATCAAATTGTAAAAATATTACTTCTTCTGGTGTTTTAAATTATGTTGATATTATTAACATGAATGGTAATTGATTTATCATTCAACCATCCAACCAAACCCATCATTGAGCATATTCTCCTTTCTTTATGTTTATTTATTTCTTTTAAAACGTTTTTGTCTTTTTTATTCCTAATACTTTTTTTTTTGCCTCCTTATAGCTGCTTTAATGTTTTTATGTTTTTATGTTTTATCTGTTCTGTCTTTCCTATAATTGTTATTGTTGCTTGTGTTTCTAATTAATTATTCTTTAATTTTATAGCTTTTTGTATATTTTATGAATTAATTCATTTTTATTTACATGTATATTTAAAACAAAACTTTGGGATGTCTTCTGGGAATCTGGGGTCTTATTGGCCATCAAATGGTTCAGGTAGTGCGCAGCACAATATGAGCCGTTTGATCCGAAATTAATAGAGTCCGAAACTCATGTACATGTTGTTTTACTATTGATTACATTAATATACCATAAAATTGTTAATTAAATTAAATCAAACCCATAAGAATAATATATACGTAAATTACGTAACTAAAAAAAAACAGCTCATGTAATTTAGTTTTAGTTCTTGTCTCCGTTTTCCCAATCAATAAATTCACCTTTATTTTCAATATCCCACATACTAACCAAAATCTTTCTTTCACCATTTTTCCAAGGATATCTACCATGACTAACTACATAATTATTAACTATAACAACATCACCTTCTTCCCAAATATGATTATATTCAAGTTTAATAGAAGCATCTAAAATCAAATCTAAAAACTTTTCAGGTATAAAATCAGTTTCAGAATCACCATATTTAATCCTTGCTGTTCTTTCATTTTGTTCCTTTTCTTTAACGTGTGAATAAAAAGCAGGTAAACTACTAAAATGAACAGGATATTCATCATCACCATCAACGTATTTCTTAAGAGCTTTAGTAAATTGATGAACAATTAAATTATCTTCTTCATCCCATTCATACTTTGGACTAACTCTAGATGAAACAACTTGACCAGCTTGTAATTTCTGTGATTCTAAATTAGCACTCTTATCAATATGTCTACCAAATGTGAATCTATCTTTCCAACCTGTATTATTCTGAGAAATCAATGGCCAAACTTGCTTGAAATAAACACCTCTCTTACCTAATTCATCAACCAATTCCGGTTCTCTTTCATATAAATAATCAAATAATTCACCACCATGAACAATAGGAGTCTCACCATTCTCACCAGTGAACTTATTACACACAAAAAACAAAGTAGTTGGATATTCAACAAATCTTGAAAATTCATTATGTTGGAAAATAGAAGCTGTAGAAGGTCCTTCATTAGCAGTACTTAAAACATCTGTAATCTCATGTCTTTGAGCTAATGCTCCATTTTGTTCAAAATATTTCAATCCACTGTTTTCAGAAATCACTTTGATGTATTCTGATAATGATTCAGGATCAGATTTACCTAGTCCACGAAGTAATATAGCACCGTTTTTAGTTAGACATTTTCTAAAGAATCCTGATTCAGCTTTTTGTTTCAATAGTTGTAACACCTGTTCTTGTGTTGGTGTTGTTGTTGTGGCTGTTGTTGTTAATTTGAAAGCAATTGGAAATTCTGAACCTCTGAAGGTTCTAGCATTAGGATTGTTGATTTTTTCAAGATCTAGTAATGGTGATGTGGATGTACCGACTGGCATTTATGAGAAGAGAACTTGAAGTTGTATGGATTGGATTGATGGTTGGTTGACCAGTACTTCAGAAGTGGAAACACTGGAGTATTTATGTGATGTTAAGGGTAAAAGACGGGGAAAGCGCCACAACGTTATCAGTAAGATAGTGGATGTTCCGCAAGTCCGCAGGAGGTTTTGAGTTTACTGGTTTATTGGTTTATTTATCTTTAATTAAGTGGTGGTATATGTTGGTGATAGAATAGGCAGGCCACAGTATTAAAGTTATTCGTAAAAAAACTCATTTATTAATAGTATTTTCTATAAGTAAATTAATAGTATACGTTATCAAACGTGATATACAGGAAAGAATGAATCATAATTATAAACAAATCAGAATAAGAATAAGAATAAGAGTGTGTCTCCAGATATAAAATATGAACAAAGTGATAATATTTCAAACTTCAAACTATATACAAAAGTTTCCATAGAATGAATAAATTCAATATTAATCAATAAAGTTTCAAATCACCAGTAATTTGATCCAACACAGTTTTTGGAGCAGGACCTAATCCTAAAACTGTAGCACTACCAGAAGCAACTTGAGTTCTACCAGCATCATGAACTATATAACAATTGACATCTAAACTTAAAGCTCTAGCAAATAACAGATCCATTTCTTCTTCATTTGGAACTTTCAATGTAATCTTAGCTTGCCCACCTCTTAACCATCTATTCAATAAAGTTTCATTAAAAGCAGGAGATTCAGGATTCGATATTAGTCTATAACATGCTAATGCTGCATGAGCACATTGTGCTGCTGCTTTTCCTTTCAACATTTTTAAATCTTGTCTTACAATCAATGCCATTCTACATTCACCTGGTATATCATTCAATGCCTTTGAATCAACTTCTGGTATATCTTCATCTTCGTCGTCATCTTCATCTTGTTCATATGGAGATTGTTCATCGTCTGATAGGTAGTCTGTTGATGATGGTGGTGTTTTGTTTGATGGTGTTGAAGTTGCTGGTGATGTTAATGGTGTATTGATTGATGGTAATGTTAATAGAGATCCTATACAACAGCCTGTGAATAATGAGATGGTAGCAAC
>JAJLSG010000405.1:0-28272 GCA_030567495.1 Ambrosiozyma neoplatypodis | reverse complement strand
ATAGATTCATAAAATTTTTCATATTGATCGATCGATATCAAATCATATCATGAAACATGAGACAGTCTTCAATATCGAAAATGGTGGATTAAAAAGAGTAATTAATGATGTGGTTGATGGTTAGTCGCGTGATTTATGCATACTTATGGTCACGTGTATCTCCTCCCCGTTCTCATTAATTAAACACCACTTCTTTTAATCCACAACCATTTGTGAATTTGACGACCGTCTCCTAACTTCCTAAGTTCTAACCGCTTGCTTGATTTTCTATATATATCAATATCAAAATATATATCCCATGGATAATTAATTGATTAATTCGATATAATTATTTTTTATACAGAAATTAATTTAACAGAATTAATGTTGTTGCTGAACTCAATTATATTGCTGCTACTCAAATTAAACCATTTCAACTATAACTACTGAAATATTATAGCTTTATTTCTTCTAAAAGTTAATTATATTCAATCAAAATGTATCTATCAATCAATCAATTAATTAATATATCGTTTCTACGTACACGTATATAAATTTTGTGTGAAATATCACGTACTGCATGAAATATTAATTTTCTTAAAAATTAATTCTGCAGTTATAAATGCATGCATGGTAGCACAGAGTACATATGAGCCTAGCTATATACATCGATCCTATATATATTAAAATCAAAACTATATAGAGCTCGATCTATATAGCTCTCATATATCATTTTTAAGTTACTAAAAATTCAAAAATTAGAACTGAAATACATATTAAAAATCCAAAGTGTACTTATAGATGAGTTACAAAAAATAATATATAAGTATCAAGTGTTCATCTTGTAAAAAGTGAAATAAATACCAACTACTCTAATTATTAATTAATCAGTCTTCCATCATGGCATGCTCTCTTCTTCTATCTAAATATCTTCGCCATATATAGTCTTCAAATGTTCTTAAAGGTTCTTTTTCAGATCCAAAATAATTGTAATAGCAAAGTAACATTAATGTATGATAAAATCTAATATTTTTTTTTTCAACTGCTAATTTTTCTTCTAATTCACTTTTAAATTTCTCTCTAACTTCATCATCTAATGAAACTTTATCAAATTCAAATAAACCATAATCTTCAAAATAATCTAATAATTGATCTAAATTTTCAACTTCAATTACACCAAAACCTTTAGGATCAAATATAAGCCAAATAGCTCTAAATTTCTTAATAGTATCATATAAATCACTAGCAATAAGATGACTATCATGATATGTAACCTGAAATGCTTCATTAACAACAGTAACAAAAATATTCATTAATAGATACATTGAAAAAATGTTCCAGGAAATAAACAATATCATTGCTGCAGTTTTGCTACCACAATCAGTCCAACCATCCAAAGAAGAGCATGATGAATCTCCACTAATATAAAAGTCAGTCATAATTGAACTCCATCCTTCACCAAATGATGTAATGAATAATAATAATAAAGCTTTCGGTATATCTCTAGCACTTTTATTATAATTTGTATCATCACCAAATTTAGTTAATCCAAAAATTTGATTCATTGCAATAGCATAAATTAAAAAAATAATAAACCAAATAATTAAAACTGTAATAAATTCTTTACTTGCATTAATTGTAAATCTAACAAACGTATTTAATCTTGGAGTTAAATAAATTAATTCAATAAAAAATAAACATAATATAACATTTTCACCAGTTAATGACCATTCTTCATCGGCAAATTTGATATGCCATTTCCAGGTTACACTAGCATTATTAGCATGCATTCTGCAAATATTGAAAATTGATAAAAATAATGATAAAAATGAAAGTATTACAGATATATATCTCTTGAAGAAATTGAAGCCTTGTTTCTTGGAACCCAGTTGAAAAACAACAACGTAACGAATAAAAATAAAAATTGAAAAAATAATACTAGCAACATATTTATTAAATTGACCAGACTTTGAAATATCATCATAAAGTAAAGCTGTTCCCAAATAACAAAACATAATCCAATGAATCAACAGAGCGTAAGTTTCATGTTTAACAAAAAATTTGTAAAGCCATAATTCAAATTTATTAGACAAAGGATCAGGTTTCATACGTGGTTTAGTAGACATAACAACAGTTTTACAACCTTTCCAACCTAATTGATAATCAGTTAAATAAGCTGTACCCATTTGTTTTGAATATAAATTAATCATTTCAGATAAAAATAAATTGGAGATAATTAACATTGAAACAATATTAAATAAAAGAACAAAAGCTGAATCCATTGTAAATTTCAAATTTCCAGTAAGATTCATAGTGGTTTCAAGTAAATTAGCCCATCCATCAATGGCTGTAAGTTGAAATAAAGTATTGAATGCAGAATTAAAACTATCAAAATTTAAATCAGGGGAACCATAAACTCTTGGAGATAAAACCTTCCAACCGCAATATTCATCAACAGTTCCATATGAGCACATAACTGAATCATTGATATATTCACCAACACAAGTACTTTCGTCTGAATTATCATCATTACATTCACCAAATCTACCTGAAAATATATGAAAACCCCAAAGAGCAAATGGGAAAATCATTGATAATGATGTAGCACCAGCAGTAATTAATGATTGAACACTAGTTAATAAAGTTGAATCAAATGTTTCTCTTGTTATTCTAGTGGCAGTTAAAAGTCTTAAAGCTCTTAAAGCTTTAATTCCATTGATATATTTAGCAACATTATTAAGATTATTAATTTCAACTATAAAATCAACCCACATTGAAACTATAATGATAAAAGTTAAAAGACCCCATTTATTTAAAAGAACTGCAGTAGGAGTAAAGATTAAACCATCTGCAATAGCATGTATAATGAATTCGATTGAAAAGAAAATACAGTAGAAAAAATCAAGGTTATTAGGTAAATTCCATTCGCCAAGTTTATAAATCTCTTTGTGATTAAAGATGTAAACAGGAGTAAAATAGCATGTTGTTGCTATCATCATAATAGTGATCAAGCTTACAAACACTTGAAATATAAATGTGGGCCAGTATAGATTCCATTTAATAATATCATTATCTGAACTTTCAGTATCAATTGATCTTTGACCATGAAAACTAGGAACCAATTTTTGAAAACACCTTTTTATCTTGGAATTGGGACCAAATAAAAAAAAAGAAGAATTGAATTGAGGATTAAAACGTAAAAACGAATTATCAGCTGTAACTGCAAGATAAGATGTTGTAAATTCTCCATTACTATGAAACAAGTTAATACCATTAAGATAAAATGTATCAAAAAACTTAATCAGAAGATTTTCAGGAAATATAGTACCTAGTGTATGAATAATTTTGATTCGAATCCATTGAAATAAAGTCATTCTATAATTAAAGCTTTTCAAATATTTTTCAATTATATCATTTTCATTCATAATATTTGATATCTTATATCTATCGAAAGCAACTCTTTTCATATCTTTTCTGAATCTATCTAAAATTGCAAATTTTTTATCACCTTTACCTTTACGTTTAGTAGCATTAATAAAAAAATTAGCAACTTGATACCATTTCTTTTCATCCACTGGAATATAACTTAAATTTTCAGTAATTAAATCTAAGAACAAACTCACTAATAATAATGTACCAAAGAAAAGCCAAGCAGCTATATAAATAAAAACAAATGCCCTACTAGTAGTAACGAAATCAGTTGAATAGATTAAATACCAAGGATCAGTCCAATTATCACTAGTCATAATCACATATAATGATAAAATTGTATTTGGTAATGAAGATAAAGTTAACATATTATCAGGTACATCATCAGAAAGAACTGCACCTTCAAAGAATCTTGAATAAACAACACTAACAGAATAAAACAATAATACAGCAAATATGAACAAATAAAACATATATTTCAAATTACCAATCAAACGAATATATAAATGACGAATAGGAGTAATCAATAACATGATTCTATAAATTCTACTAATTTGAAAAATTGTAAGCCAATTATAAACTTGTTTGTGATTTCTAATTGGTGGAATAAGAATTATAATATTAATTATAGCTAATAAAAGTTCAAATTTGTTCATTCTATATTTAAAATAATCTTTTGTACAAAGATATCTAACCCCAGTATCAAAGAAAAGTAAACCAGCAACAATTGAACTAATAATCAATGAATCATGATGATCCGGATGTTTTATGGTAGCCATTACCAATTGAATAAAGATAGCATTACAGCAAATAAATTCCCATAACCTTGTAAATAACAAAAGAGGAAAGAATAATTTACCATCTGGAATTTGTTCTAAAGCAAAATTCTTTTCATAATATTTGATATAATACTTTCCAACTATATCTCCAGTATTATCTAAATCAGCTTCTTCGTCATCACCTTGTAATGATATAGAATCTAAAATACATGAAATTATAACATTAACTAGCCAAACACCAATAACAATAACAGCAGCAACATAAAATACAGCACCTTTGGAAAATGAAGTAACATCCATTAAATTATACATTTGATCTGAAAATTGACCAGTACTAAGAATAATAACCATCATCTGTAATGATAACCAAAAATCATCAAAACTTAAATTTCCATAATTAGGGTTATAACTGAATAAACAATAAGAATACATGGGGCATATAAAACCTCTGGGTTTCAAATCCGTTTTAGTAAAAGCTGAAGGATCATCTAATAAACTTGAATAATAACTTCCACTAGTTGAAAAATTAGGATGTTCAAAAAATTCATTTGAAATGACAGGTGATGATGTATTACCGTCAGGTGTTGTATAACCACCACATAAATGATTTGAATATTTCATAATGCCTTCATCATGATTCATATAAACACATTGTTTTCTATAATGTTCATAAAATGATTGAACTGAAACTATAGCAAACCAACAAACAATAAAACTTAATATGAAACCAAGTTTAAACAATTTTGGTAAAGCTCTATAAACACCTCTCTTAATAATTCTTGTACCTGCAGTTAAATTTGTAATTCTAAGAATTTTAATACACATTAGAGATCTGAAAAAATAAAAGTTACGTTTAGATTCCCAACCTTTTAAACCTAAACAAGTGGAAATAATAAATGCAATGAATCCAATAAAATCAACAACATTTCCAAGATTTGCTAAATAAGGTAAAATAATTTCTGGATCTTTTGGTTTGTGTACTCTCTGTCTAGCAAAAATACTTTTTGTAAGAAAAGAAAGAAAACGACCTTTTTTTAATGTTTTAATATTATCTGCAGTAAATAATCCAAAAACAAAAAGTCTAAGTAAAACAATAAATCCATAAATTGAATTTGTTCCAATTAATGTATAATCAATCCAGCTATACTTTTCAAGGATCACAAATCCTGTTTTCTGGGGATTCCACATTTGATAAGAAAGTAAACCTAATTCAAAAAATATTATAAAAGTCATTAACCAAGATATTAAAGGTAATTTAAGAAATAAGAAACATTTTTCTCTAATTTTGTCATTTGGGATCAATGAATAACCAACTAAACTCCTCTTTTTACTTAAAGTATGGGAGCCATTAATATGATCAGAAGTAATTTGAAGATATGTTAATAGACCTTTATCTGGGTTATTTAAAGCTTCATATGTGGTTGATTTTCTTGAAATATTTCTAGTTGGATCAAATGTATCAGTAGGTTTGCTTAAATCCATTAATTCAATATCGTTTCCAATTAATTTTTTATTGCTTTCTATAGATGAATCTGTTGTACGATGTCTAAGAAAATACTTTATTTTAGCTTCTTCAATTATTTTATTTTCTTCTGCTATTCTCCATTCACTATCTGGCTGAAGTGCCTCTGTAATTACTTCATCTAAAATTTTGTAGTTAATTTCAGCAGAAGTAAAAGATGAATCCATTAATTCTGGATTTTCAAATAGTTCTGGGAATTGTTGGTCTAAAAAACTTCTAGTACTTGAAAAGGAATTTGAAAAGGTCTTTGAGATAACTGAAGCAATTCCTGAAGATGAATCAGGTAACAACTGAGATGCTGAAGATGGTGTATGTGAGTGTAAGTAAAAACCTGAACTTGTACTTTCAACTGGATTTGTATCATGAGGATCTAGTGGTTCTAGACGTGGTGAACCTGGTGATGTATCAAAATAAACACTTGAACTTGTTTCATTTTCATTTAAAATATCAATAATATGAGGATGGTTTATATGGATTGGCGGAATCGGACTTTGACTTCCTTCTAAATGTGAAGTTAATGGTAATGAATCAGTAGTAGAATTGATTGAGTCGATTGAGTTGATTGAGTCGGGCATGTGTTGTTGTTGTTAATGGCAAAATCTTGATCTTGTGCTATAGGAGAGAAAGAAGCATGGAGTTGCCATCCATCTGAGAAAGGATCATTTTGGATTTAATTGTAGTCATAGTTATTTTTTAATGGGCTATAGCTGGGAATAGAACTTATAGAAGAGAAGAATAAAAGTTGAATTGATTTTAGTTGATTTTCTAACTAGCAACGCAGATCGCGATCGGGGCAGGGAAGAGTCACGTGAATACAACAGTTGATCTGTCGTATGCTCTGATTGCTCAGTTTATAAACTACTTTAGATTACAATTAAGGCAGTTTCTAATAAAGCGTAATAATATGTATTCGAAAAATGAGAATGGTATAGAGTATATATGTAAAAAAAACTATTAAAAACGGAAAAGGCGATAAAGTTAAAAAAGGTTATTTAGAAGTGAAATGCGTTAAAATGGGGGACATCAAAAAAAAAACTATTAAAAAGATAATTATATTCAATATAACTGTAACTGTAAGTGTAATTAAGCTAATTTGTTCTTATGTGTATTCCATTCTTCTTCAGTAACTTCCATTTCTTTCCAAGTATGAGTTAAATAACTTTCTAAATCTTTTAACATTTCAAAGGCTTTCTTCTTATCAAAAGCTTCTTCTTTAGCATTAGCAGTATCAAAAGTATCTTTAATGGTTTTAGCTCTTGCAGCAATAACATCCATTCTATAACTAACCCATTCTGGATAAAAAGTATCATAAACACTAGCAAAGTTAACTTCTGGTTTAACTGTACTTAACACAGAACCTTCAGTTGCATTAGGATCTTTAGCTCTATAAGAAGTAACAGAAGTGATTCTTTCAGTATAACCAATTGGAACAGAAGCTAAATGTTTTAAAATTCTACCTTGTAAAACTGTTGCTTTACCTTTAGCTGGACCTTCAGCTGGAATAATTTCACCACTTGGAGTTTTAATTAAAGTTTCACCGCCAATCATTTTAGAAGTATCAGATAACATTAAAACACAAACAAATGGATAAGAGTCATTGTGCCAGCCAACAACTGCAGGAACATTATCATCAAATTTATCAGCCATTGATGATCTTCTTCTAGCTTGAATTCTTTCAGTTTCAGCAGCATCTTCAGGTTTCATTGCAATATTAATGTGACCAACTTCATAATCCATAACAACTTCTAATTCAACACCAGCCATGGCAGAAACAGCAGCAACAGTATCTGGATGAGTCCAAGCTTCATATGAGAAAGGACAAGTCTTTTTAGCATAACCTCTAAGACAACAATCTAAACCAGTAGTTGAAGAATAAGAAATTCTAGCATATTCATCAAAAACTTCTTTTCTTAAAATTTCAGCTCTCATAATTTCAACAGCTTCATCAGTAAATAAAGGAAATGGTTCACTAACACCAATTTCAGAAATTTGTTTTGGAGAAGTTGAACCTAATTCTTCCATTGTTGTTCTTTTAATAGTTTGTAAAAATTCAGGAGAAAAAGCTAAATGAGTTTTTGGATCAAATTTAGTATTTAAATCAACTGATGATAATGTATCTAAAATTGGTTTAATTTGAGAAAAATAATGTTTATCTTCAACTAATTTATGTTTATTACCATCAAGAACGATGGATTTTAATTCAGAAGTAGAAATTGTAGCGGTTGCGGTAGCCATTTTTGATAAGAATGCTTTTCGTTGATTTAATAATTTGAAAACAGTACTTGAACCATATTGTGAAATCGATTAGAAGGAGAAATCATAGAGTCTTTATATACTTCAAGGTTTAACAGTGAAGATAGAGCAAAGTAATGAATTCACGTCGGTAAATTTCGTCTCTTGATAAGAATAAGCTGTAAGTAAGAAAAAAGGAAAAACTTATCTAAAATAATTTACTTCATACTACGTACACGGTGTTTCTCGCAATGATTGTTAGGCGGTCTTCATCGGGAATTCTGATTTATAGCTAACAATATGGAAATTATATAATTTAAAGCCAGCTACACATTTAATTTTGAAAATGAATATAGCTATATAGGTCAATTATAATCATAATTAATGGAAAATAAGATACAAATCTAGGTAACTGAAACTAATGTGTTTCTCCCTCCCTCCCTACGAATTTTTTTTTTCTTATCAACCTCTTTTGTTCGCTTGAGGTCGATTAAAAAAAAACAAACTCCGCTTCATATATAGCTCGATATCAAGAAATAATAATAACAGAATCCCATCGATTAATCTAAAAGAATATATTTATTAGACAAGCTCTATATCTAGTATATATTTAGTGAAACTGTAGTTTCTCTATAGAATATGTGTGCATGTTCCAGGAGGACCAGGAATAGCTTAAATTGAATCATTTTGTGATCCGATCTGGAGCGAGGGCACGCCGCACACTGATAAGCGGAATATTAAAGTGATTTTGTAATTTTTGGAACTTTAACTGCTGAATTCTGAAAATTATGAGCTTTATAGATCACTAGACGCTTAATATGCCAATTAATTTGATCAATATTAACTATGATTTAATATCGTGGGGAAATGGAATAAAGTTCAGTGAGCTTGTTTTATTGGTTTTATCGGAGGAGGGAGTCTTTTTTTAATTTGTATGATTGTATCTCAAACTACTTCTCCTTATTCGATATTTCAAGGATTAATATCGAATCCAACCGAGAGTAAAGGGGATCTCTAACTATCATATCCTAGTTACTGGCTATAATCATATAAAGAAAGCATAGTATCTTGCCTTTTACTTATTTCAGAATATAGAATTTTATTCCTTGATGTTGAAATAAATAAAGATATTGATTAATTAGATAAAATTTGATACAGAGATATAGATATCAAAAGAAAATCACATTTTTCAGAGTTATATTGATTAACCGCTATATAGTATAGTATATTTGTGATTGCAAAGCATAATTTGAAAAGCTAAAACTTTTTTTTAGGCCACAACATAAAACATCTTTCATATATAGTCAATTAATCACTTTTTCGAAAAATATCAACATATGTACCACAATCAAAGAAAATATAACTATCATTGCTTGTTCTATAATATGTAGTATTCACAAACAAGTCAGATCTTTCACAAAAGTGTAAGTTAAATTTAGATTGCATGTATCACGCTTATAGAATTTGTTGAACTTGGATAGAATATCAATCACCATAAATATGATAGCATGTTAATGTACATGTAATCTTACCATGTGTTGTTACTTGAGATGAAAGTTTATCTTTAGTCATTAATTTGTAAAATATTGATCATTGAATTTGATTGTAGAAAATTTATGAAATGTTAATTGAAAATTGAATTCAATCAATCAATTAATTGGAAATTTGAATTAATATAAAAAGTCTTGTTATATTTCAATTCTGGATTTGTAGACATATTCATTGCTTCTTGTGTTCTATTCCATGTATGTTCAATTCCAAATATATCATTAAATGATTGTATTAAATACTATTAATATTAAAATTGATTTGTATCTTTCAATTGCTAGACTTTGAACGTCTGAAACATACTTCATCTATATGAAAATGTTTTTCATGTCACATGTAGGAAGAGCATGACAATACATGTTGAATTTCAAGTTAACTTATAAGAAAAAAAAAAAGATTCAATATTGAGCAATAATTTAATTTTTTTTAAAGAACAGGGTTCAACAGACGGCTTTAAAAAAAGTTTCCAAATATTAAGCCAGATCTAACAAAGAATTATCCGAGATTTTGAATCTCATCACGTCTATACAATTAACTTAATTCGATTATAATTAATCAATCAACTTAAAAAAATCAGATATATCAAATTACAGTCAACAACTATAATCAAAAAACACAAAAAAATCAACTCCGAGACGGGGAATTGAACCCCGGTCTCCCGCGTGACAAGCGAGAATTCTAGCCACTAAACTATCTCGGACTTTCTTGAATTGAAATTTTTAAAATATAATTTGAGACATAATTATTAATTCCGAGAAATTTTCTTAAAACATGATTTTTAACGTGGTTTTCCTGAGTTTTTTCAAATTATTTGATGGGTTCTATTAACTTAATAACTTTAGTTTTATCCAATTTGAATGGAATATTTTTGATGTGTAGTTGCTGTTAAATGAGGAAGTAATGAAATTTAATTCTGAGTTTCTCGGTACTAAAATCGGTAGTTATGTAATCTTTTGTAAATTTTTTTTTTGTAAACTAAATTTGATAGATTTTACAATTTACACTTATTTTGAATTACATGTAATAACGAAAGTATTCGAAAACGATGAAATCATATATTTTCATAAAAAAAGAAAAATCCAAAGGAGGATAAGATAAGAGAATATACACAGTTAGAAATGATAAAAATGAAATATATGCAAAATTTTGAAATGAATGAACGAAAGAAAAACTAATGATATAACACGTGAAGAAAACAAAAAAAAAACATAAAGACATAAACAACGAAATAAAAGAGAAAAAAATAACCCAAGAATAGAGAGAATCTATTTTTCAAGAAAAATAATAAAAAAAAACCTGATTTTTGTAAAACACCAAAAAGATAAAATAGTAGAAGCATGCAATGTAAATCAAATTAAATTGAATAGAAAAACAAATTCTTTTTTCTCTTAAATTGAAATTAATAAAGCAATAAAACAAGTAGCGATAAAAAGCAAACAACAATAATAATTCATTTGAAATCTTCACGAATAAGATTGTAAAAAAAGTGAATGAAAGTACCTTTTTCTTTAACGATACCATAAAACAATGAAGTAACAACAAGCCAAAAAAAAAAGCATCAATCTTTTCTATAAGCAAAAAGGTAAAATAAATAAATAAAATAAAATAAAATCATTAAACAACAAAACTACCTAAACCAACCAGAATCAAATTACCTAAAATTAAATTATTGAAGAAAATTTCAAAATTAGTTCTATTTGCATATGAATCAATTAATTTATTTTGAATTTCATCTTTATATAATAACATAAAAGTTAAAGTTTCAGCAATTATTGAATCAATAAATTTATTTGTATTGATAAAAGATTTTAAATGTCTTGAATCAATCAGTAAATTATTATTATTTAACATATCATGAATGTTATGTAATTCAATATTTGATGGAGTTGGAACATTCATCATTGTAACTAATAATGGTAAATCTAAATATTCAAAATCTTTTAAATTATGGACTAATCTAAACTTAATTGGTGGAATTGAATTAATTTCATCATCATCAATTTCAATTGAACTATTATTGATATCATTATTATTTATATTTGCTGAAGAAGATAATTCAGATCCATCAAATGGATTTTCATCATCGTCAGTTTGTTGTTGTGATTTTAAATTATGTTCTGAAGCTGCCTTATAAGCTAAACCAAATTTTTTATCATTAATAAACGAAACTAAAGAACGTAAATCCATTTGTGAAATATATGGAGCATTGGTTAATGAAGAATGAGGCAATTTTGTTGGATTAATTGCTTTCATTTCAGAGAAATTTAATTTAACATCCATAACAACATATTTATTTTCTTCAATTGGAATGGATGTAGATTTGTTATTTTTTGAATATTCATTTTGAAAATGATTAACTAATTTTTTAAATTGATCAAAAATTGGAGTTTTATCATTATTTGAAATTAGATCGAATTTTTCATGTTCATTTGGTAACATTATATCAACAATTAATTCAACTTTACCAGATTGAACCCAATTTAATTTTGAATTTTCATTTGATAAAAAGGACATATCTAATGGATCAATTCTTAATGTTGTAACTTTTTTCCAAGGTTGATTTGTTTCAGAGTTTGAAGTAATACTTGTACCATCCATATTTGAAAAATGAGCATAATTATTTTGTCTTTTATGTAAAGTAAATAAGGAACCATTAAAAGAACCAGATAAAGTATCAGCATTTAAAAAATCATAAACTGCCCAATTTCTTCTTAATTTATTTAAATGACATGAAAATAAAACCAATTCAATTGGTTCTTTAAAATTTTTATTTTTTAAATCAACTTTTAAATCACTAATTGTAAATTTTTCAAATTCATAATTTTCACTTAATGAATCATCAATTAAAAATTCATTATTCTTTTTAAAATCAACATCACCAATTAAACCAATTATTTCAACATCTTTAATTAAACCTTTACCTTGAGTGAATTTTTCTAAACTTAAAGTAAAATTAATTGTATCAATATTAAATTTATATTCTGAATTTGAATTTTCAATATTAGTTTTACTTTTTTTAGATTTAACAATTATATTATTAAATTTAATTTTACCATCTTCAAATGACATTTTAAAATCATCACCACCAATATCTAAATTTAATGAATTATCAAAAGTTAATAATTTTCTTAATATTTTTTTATTTAGTTTTGAATCATTAATACCATAAAAGATTTCACCTAAATAAATTAATAAACCAGCAAAAGTTGTTGTACCAATAAAAATCCATAAGAAATTACCCATTAAAATCCAAGATAAAAAAGCAGAAATTTCATCAATATTAAAAGGTCTATTTTGACGTAATAAAATCCATTTTAAATTCAGACTAAATAAAGATAAAGGACCAGTTGCAGATTTAATGAATTCTTTTCTAGTTATTGGTGAATTTTGTTGTAATTTTGTAATTTTAGGATGAGCGGATTTAATTTCATTAAAAGAAGAATTTTCACGTTTAAAAAGTAGTAAATTTGAGTTTGAAAATAAGGAAGATTGATAATTTTTTTGATTGAAAGTCTTATGATTATATATTAGTGGATTTGGAGTTTTATTGTGAAGGGAATGGTGGATAAATCTATTTTGAATGAAAGTATTAGTTATAAGAGGTCTTGTGATCAGTTTGTGAGCCAAAGATAAAGAGGAACAAGACTCTTTTGCCAGCAAACTTCGAAGTAGAAGTGTCATGGTAATGTACAAGATGGGAGTATGACTTGACTGGAATAAACTCTGATAGTAATATATATACAAGAAAGAGTAATTAATATGAAAATAAGGAAATGATTTGAACAAATTGAACTTCTTCTCATTGGCTGTAATACACGTACAAATTAAAAAAATGAAGAAAATTCGTTACTGCGGATGCCCGGGAGACGTGGCTGGGCGCGGGAGCGTGGAGGTGGCGGGTGAGGGCGGAGAGACTCGGGGGATTAATAATATAAAGTACACAAGTTACACAACTATACAGTCTATACTATGCTTCATCCAAATCCTTGTGTCCAACTTCTTCTCCTTCATTCAATAACAAGAATTCAGGGGACTTCAAATCAACCCATCCCAAGTTAGGTGCACTGGATTTCCATCCCATTCTTTCTTGAACTAATTTGGACCATGTTTTAACTTCTTCAATTGGATATGATAAATAACTGATTTCTTCTTGTCTGTAAACACCAGGACACATGAACATAATATGCATTGGTCTTTGTATATCTTTAGATAAATTTGGTGCACCACAATGATATAATGATCCTAACATTAGCATTGCATCTCCTTTATTTAATTCAACTGAAATCAATTCTTCTCTATATGGTGGTCTTTCATCACCCCAAAGATGTGATCCTGGAATTGCTTGAGTTGCAGCATTTTCAACTCTTGTATCACAACATGGAACAAATAATCCTAATAAAACATCATTACCATATTGATATTTATCTGATTTAACATGTCTAGCATGATGATTCTTATCATCTCTATGAATTCTTTGACCATTTGCACCTGGTCCAACATCCATTGTAATTGAAATTGATAATAAAGGATGTGATGTATAAGTTGTTGGTTTATCATCATAATAATTAGTTGTTGTTAAATTTAAGAAATTTTCAGCTAAATCTTGATATAATTTATGTGAAAAGAATTTTTCTCTAACAGTTTTTGATCTACCAATTAATCTCATACATCTTTTAGTTTCTGGTGGAAATAATTTACCTTCCCATGGTTTATCAGCATCTAAATAAGGTTGAACTTCTTTTAATGATTGATCTAAATCATCATAATTTGCGAAATTTTTAACAACACAACAGCATCTTTTTCTAAAGCATCAATAAATTTTGATAAAGGTTGATTAGCATCAATTCTTTGAACAACTGGTTTTGGAGTATCAACAGTCATAATAGTATATTGAATATTGAATAAAGAATAAAGAGTAAAGAATATAGAATTAAGTAATTTAGTTGAAGACTGTATGGGAATTATTGGATTTAAATAGTTTTCTAACTCTTCTACTAAACAGTTCTTGTATCCCTATTCAGATATTACCGCTGAAAGTATAAGAATCCCGCTTATCAACAAGCGACATCTTATTCTCCCGAAGTGGTGGGCGTATCTCCGCCACGACAGCGCATATGTCGCACCTCTGCTCCAGCCAATCAGCCCGCGCACAGCACGTGACAGGGACTGGTTACCTAGCCTTGCCCAAATCCATGTTTATAGGCGTTATTTTTAAATCAAATCATTCTGTTCCTGCTCTTCAAATCAATTCAATCAGTAATACAAAAAGGGAACATATTTTCAAAGATAGAAACAGATCAAGAAGCTCATAAGGTTTATCTTGTTCATTATAGCTAACCCTACACTTCACTTTGGCAATGAAAAATCGTCAACCATCTTCAACTGATCCCTTCGACAGCTCTATACTTAACCCATTCTCAAATGATTCCGATATTGATTCTGATTCAAACTCATCTTCTGATGCCCATCTTCAAAATGTCTTCAATGACCCCTTTAATGATCGTGATCTAACTGACCCTTTCTCGAGTTCAATTCCATTGCCTGATTCAAGAAATTCTTCAACAACTGGTAGTTCAAGAGCAAGAAAATTAAGTACAAAAATTACAACTTCTGCAACTAAATTATTTAAAAAAAGATTAACTTCAACAATTAATAAAATTGATAAACCTTTTACTGATGAGAATATAGATTATGAATTATTAGATAAAGTCATCACTGAAACTTTATCCCCAGTGTCAAAATGGAGAAATTCAACTGTGAGATCAATTCTTTATGATAGTAGTAGCAGTACTTTACCATTTTCACCACAACCACCACCAACTATTTTACCTTTAGAAACTTCAAAAAACTCTGTTACATCTACATCAATACCTATTCCAACTGCTTCTTCTGAAAATTTAGCTCAAATTCAATCTTCATTTAATAATCAAATCCATGAATATATTCCATTGGATAATCTTCCCATAACTCCACCGGGATTAAAATTAAAAAAATCAGCAACAAATACAATTGATCCATTTTCTGATCAACAACTTTCATCATCTCCGTATACAAATGTTTCTTCTAGTAGCTCATATAGACATATATTACCAACTCAACAAATTAAAGATAAACCAATTAAGAGAATACGGCCAATTCAAAAACTTACAAATGCTTATTCAACAATATTTAACGATAATGATAATGATAATGAAAATAATTCAATTCCAATTTGGAAAAAACTTCTAGTTAATTCAATTAGAATTAGTGATAATATATCAGGTACAGATAGATCAAAATATAAATTAATTGGTAGATCTCTTTTAATTTTCAAAAGCTATAATACTTTTAGATCATATTGTTTAACAATTTCAATTTCAATTTATTCATCAATTTTAATTACTCTATTAATTTTCATTGAATTGATTCTATTAACTTATCAAATGTGGAATCCACAAACTACTGGTTACATCACTTTACAAAAATATTCTTGGGTTGATTATATTTTAATTGGTTCAAATACAATTTATGGAATTTTAATTATTATAAAAATTATTTCATTTGGTTTAATATCAAATGCTGATTTTGATCATTTTAAATTTAATTCAAATAAAGGTTATAAAATGATTATAGATTATTTGTTTAAATCTAATTTACATAATCATACATCAAAAAGATATAAAGGATCACATTTTACAAATTTAATTCATTCTGATTTTCGAGATAAGATAACTTGTTTTGCATATTTAAAGAATACTGGTAATATAATTGATTTTATTGGGTTTATATCATTTATAATTTCAACTATATTGGCTTCAAGTGGTTTTGAATTAGAAACTAAATTTTTATTATTTAGATCATTAATGTGTCTTAAACTATTAAGAATTTGTAATTTAACAAGAGGTTCCAGAACAATTCAAAGATCTTTACAAAGAGCTCTACCAATGTTATGTAAGATTGGTGTTATCTTATTATGTTTACTATTATGGTTTTCAATTGTTTCAGTTCAAGCTTTTTCCGAAACTTTAAGAAAACAATGTGTTTATATGAATGAAGATACAAATACCTATAAATTTTCAAATCAATTATGTGGTGGTTATCTAGAATCAATTGATGATGGTTTATATAATATAACTAGAACCCCTGTAGTTGGTGATTATTATTTTAAGCATAAAACTTTTAATGAATCTTATTATGATTCAATTTTATCAAATAAATCAAGTTTATCTTTTTCATCAGTTGTTCCAAAAGGTTTTATTTGTCCAGTTAATTCATATTGTATATTTGGTGAAAATCCAAATGGTGATACACAAAATTTTGATAATTTATGGAATGCTTTACAAAATATGTTTGTTGTTTTATCTTCAAATACATTTTCAAGTTTATTTTATGATATAATGGATACAAATGCAATTTATCAATCTGCTTTTTTTTTCATACCATGTGTTTTAGTTTTAACAGTTTGGATGGCAAATATTCTAATTGCTTGTATTTTGGATAGTTTATCAATTTATGCTGAAGATCGTGAACATCATAGAAATTTTGGTATAAAAGTTTTAAAATTTTATGAATCAAGAAAATTACCAGCAAAAATTTGGGAAGGATTTTGTTGTTTATTCATATTTATTGAATTGATTATTCAAGCTTATAAAAATTCAAATAATTTTAATTCAATTCAAAATAAAATATTAGTTATTGATTCATTAACTTGTTCAATATTAATAATTGATATTTTAATTAGATTATATGTTTATAAATTGAAATTTTTCAAATATACTTTAAATCAAGTTGATTTCTTTTTAGCAATTATTAACTTTTTTATAATTTTACCATTTGTTAAATCAAATGAAACTGCTTATAATTGGTTAACGTTTTTTCAAATTGTTAGAATTTATAGAATTATGTTAGTTATACCATCATTAAGACATTTATGGACTTTAGTTTTAGGTAATATACGTTATTTGATTTATTTGTTTGCTTATGTTGTTTTATTATTTTATTCAACAAGTATAATTTATTCAAGATTTTTTGAAGGTATTGTACCAACTAGTGATATAAATGATAGCTTATCAACAATGTCAAGTTTATCCAATGTTATTTTATCATTATATATAATTATGACTTCTGAAAATTGGACTGATGTTGTTTATTTAATTTTAGAAGATGCTAATAATACTGCAATTAGAGGTTTTTCATTTCTTTATTTTGCATTTTGGTTTGCATTTGCAAATTTTATTTTAGTTAATGCGTTTTTAGATTTAATTGCTGAAAATTTATCACATATTAGTGAATTAGAACAAAAATGGTATCAAGTTGTTAATTTTTTTATTAGAGCAAAATCTAAAAAATTCAAAGGACAAGAAAATTTAGCAATATTTGATAGATTAAAACATGATCAATTAGATAAATTAAAATTTGATTCAAATAAAATTATTAAAATTTTAAATGAAAATTCAGAATTAAATGATTTCTTAAAAAATTATAAATATGATTTAATTGTTATTGAAAAATTAAAAATTAAATTAATTTATCATTTAAGAAATTTATTTCCTTATAATTCTTTATTACAATTTTATGATAACTTTTATTTTAATTCATCAAATTTATTTCATTCCGATGGATCATTTAGTTGTGATATTAATGAATTTGATAATGGTGAAACAATTGGTAGATCAATGTTTTTGAAACAATATCCAATTTATAATTGTGTTTTCTTTATTATTGGTCCAAATAATCCAATTAGAAAAGGGATTCAAACTTTGGTTCCTAATTTTCATGGTCAAAGATCGAATGATTTAGATCAAATATCACAAATTGATGATAATGGTTTTAATAATAATTATAATGATGATGAAAAAAGAACTGTTTCATGGAAAGAATATTGGCCAACTTTTGCATTTGAATTATTTATGTGTATTATAACAATTTTAATGTTGGTTCAGACTTGTATTATGACTCCATTGTATCTATATAATAATCATTATCATTTAGGTGAATGGAATTTACCAATTATATTAGATTTAATATTTTGTTGTATCTTTTCATTTGAATTTTTCTTACATGTTTTAGCAGATGGTTTACTATTTACTCCAACTGCTGTATTAATGGATAAATGGGGTATCTTAAGTTTAATTACATTATTATCTATGTGGATTGATTTTGGTGTTGAAAAAGGTAATTATTTGAAATTATCACAAGCTTTAACAGGTATTAAATCTTTAAGAGCTTTAAGATTGTTAACTGTTAGTAGTGTTACTAGAGATACATTTGATTCAAGTTTAATTGCTGGTATTAATTCAATGTTTACAGCTGGTATAACTGCTATGTCTTTAATGATTCCTTATGCTATTTGGGGTTTAAATATATTTGTTAATAGATTAAATTCATGTAATGATGATGGATTAAGTGGTAGTGAATGTACAGGAGATTTTATCAATACAAGTGTTATTTGTGATCCTGGTAGTGATGATAATACACATTGTGGTTGGTCAGTTTTATCTCCAAGAGTTTATCAACAACCTCAAATGAGTTTTGATTCGTTTTCTAGTTCTTTATCAACTTTATTTCAAATTACTTCACTAGAAGGGTGGACTGATGTTTTAGATTCTGCTTTACAAAGTAATGGTATCAATGCTGCTCCAAGTTATCATAAATTTTCAATTAACGGATTATATGTTATTTCATTTAATATTGTTTCAACTTTAATTATTTTGAATTTATTCTTATCTGAAATTATTAATGGATATTCCAAAAAAATGGGTACTGCTTATCTGACTGATTATCAAGTTGGTTGGAGCGGTTTAAAAAATATGATTGTTTCTGTTGAACCAATTATTTCCTATAAACCTGAATTTAATAAATTTGAAACTTGGCTTTATAATTGTTTTGTTCAACCAGTTGGTATTGCTAAAGGTCTTAATGTTTTGGTTTATACTTTTTTAGCTTCAGCGTTATTATTTGATGATACTACTAGAGTTGGTAAATATTATAAAAATATTGTTATTATTTGTTGTACTGTTTTCTTATTAATTCATCATCTTGTTTTATTTTTTTATGGTTCACAAAAGAAAGGTTTCAATACATTCAAAAGATATTTCACAGTTTTACTTTGTATTATTTCAATTGTTTTAGGTGCTATTAATTATGGTCATGCTTTTAAAGATGAAACAACTGGTATTAAATTAAGTGTTAAATCAACTGAATCAGCTCAAAAAGTTTTACTTTGTTTTCTTTTTATTTTTTTACCTAGAATGTCAGCAAGATTAAATACCTTTTTAAGATTTTCAATTACTGCAAGTAAACAATTTATTTCATTATTGATGGTTTGGATTGTTTTATTTTTAGTCTTTTCAATTGCATTAAATCAAACATTTGGTATGACTAAACTTGGTGATAATACAACACATAATTTAAATTTTAGAACTGTTACAAAATCTGCTATGTTTTTATTTATTGCCGTTTTTGGTGAAGGCTGGGATAGTATAATGGGTGATTTTTTTCTTAAAGAACCATTTTGTTCTGTTGTTCGTGATTCTAATAATCAAATTATAAGAACAGATTGTGGATCTAAACCTCAAGCTTATGGATTATTTATTTCATGGAATATTTTAGCAATGTATTTGTTAATGAATATTTTTGTTTCAATTATTGTTGAAGCTTTTAAAGTTACTTATCATGATACTCAACAAATTCAATATCAATGTGATAAAATTATTGATAAATTTAAAAATCGTTGGAAAATTTATGATATAGAAGGATTAGGTAAAATTTCAGTTGAACAGATTGATTTATTAATTGATGGACTAGAAAGAGATAGAATTTTTACATTTGATGAATTATCATTTAAAGGTTGGATTAGATCAGATTTTAAAGATGAATTGGAAGAAAAAGCTGTTGTTGATGGAAAGATTTATTTTCATGATACTTTATTATTAATCTCTTATTATAATTATTTTTCACAAGAAAAAGAATATTTAAGAACATTTGATGATTATATTTGGAGAACATATTCAGATAAATATAGATATACATTCTATGATGAACATGGTGATCAAATATTTTTAACAAAAGATGAAAGAAAGAAAAATAGATATGGTTCATCTGATAAAACAGCTAAAAGACAATCAGTATTAAGTGTTAATGATCGGGATTTAGAATTTTTGAGAAATGTTGATACTTCATTAAAAACTTTAGGTTATGATGGTGGTGAAATTTCTACTACAAATCATGATGATGATGATGATTTAAGTTTAATTAAAGAAGATTCAGAAGATGAAGAATAAGAAGTTTTGGAAGGTGAAACTCCTTCATCTAGATCATAATAATTTACATATAGTTTCGTTTCATTTCATTTTATTTTTTTATTTGCATTTTGTTATTTTTATTGTTATTGCTACTTTTTATATTTATTTTGTTTTATATTAATTTACTTTTACTTTGCTTTCGTTTGGGGTGTTTACTATATACAATTGCTAACTATTTTATAAAACCTTTTAGTTTTCATTTCATTTTGTTTTATATTTTAATTTAATTTAATTTTAATTTATTTTTGTATTTAACTGTATTAAATAAATAGTATTAAATGATCTGTTTTGTACAAAAACCTGTACGAGTTCACACCATTTTCGTAACAGCTCTTAGAAATCTTTTAACGTTCTGTATGCTATGCTAATAAACGGACTGAACTCAGCTCTTCAAATTCTCTTAACGCTCGCTATCAAATATAAACATCAGTTTTGTATGGGAATCAAAGCTATAACATATTAAGCAGTTTTGAATATCACACCTGATTGAAGCTATTTGAATTTCTGAAAGCAACTTTAAACAATTTATATCATCACTATATCACATTAAAAGTTATTTTGAAAATTTTAAAGAAGTTGTGTGCCATACAATAGAAAATAAATTAAAATACTCTAACAAATGAGAGACGAAAACGGACTGAATTCGGTTCGGTGGTCCTTTTCGTCAAATTATATATATCACAAAACACATGTCGTGTGCGACGGTACTTTTGTGCTACCTTTTTATCCAATAGAAGCTCGTTATTATCCACAACATTATCTCTGTCGCAGGGACTGGTCATCTCCAGCTCGCTATAGATTTTTTATACATTATTCAACTTCATATATAGTTAGAGCACCTAATTTAATAATTACATGCAAAGTCACAAGTCCATATCTTATTTATGTGTAGAGATAATCAGGCAAATATACCACGACAGATATTTTGTGGTACAAAAGTTCAAAATCAGGGGTTTTGTGATCACTTTTTGATTTTGAAAATTGGTTTGCTGAAATTTCATCAATTTCATCACCGCCTCAGGTGGCGCATCGTGGCGCACCTTCAAATTTTGACTCTGACGTACGCCAGTGAACGGTATAAAACCTTTATCAAAAAAAGAACAGCAACAATCTATAATTAAAATTACAAATATTGAACAAGCAACACGGATATAGAGCTTCATCAAAGACACATATCATATATACCACCTTTTCGATAATTAAACTCTTTTGAAAAACTTATTCAAAATTTTGATTTATAATTAGAATGGCGTCTCTATTCAGATCACATAATCTAAGGAAGACAACTCTTCTTTCAATAGCTATACTTTGTTTGATAACGTTTATATTCAAAATATCATCTGATTCAACACCTGATCTTACAGAATTATTAAATAGAGGAGGTGAAGTTGTTGATAATAATGGTAAATCAGGATCAACTGGAAATCAATTAGGTGCCCATTTACCATTTGGTAATCGTAAACAAAATGATGAATTAGAATTAGCTAAAAAATTAAATGAATTAACTGAGAAATTATTAGAAGATCAAGAGGTTAGATTGAAAAAATTAGAAAAAGATAGATTAAATTTAGAAAAACAATTAAATGAATTACGTAGACCTCATCAAGATGCAACTTTACGTGAAAGATTAGCTTATATGTTTCCATATGATCAAGATAGAAAATTTCCAGCTTATATATGGCAATCTTGGAAGTATGGTTTAAATGATGAAAGATTTGGTGCTAAATATAAAAAAGGTGAAGAACAATGGGCTGTTAAAAATCCTGGTTTTGTTCATGAATTATTCAATGATGATACTTCAAATGCAATTGTTCATTATGTTTATATGAATATTCCTGAAGTTGTTAGAGCTTATGAAGTTATGCCTCATGTTATTCTGAAGATGGATTTTTTCAGATATTTAATGTTATTTGCTAAAGGTGGTGTGTATGCTGATGTTGATACTTTACCTTTACAACCTATTCCAAATTGGATTCCTGAAAATGTTGAACCAAGTGAAATTGGTATGATTATTGCAATACAATCTGATCCAAACTCTCAAGATTGGAGAGAGCATTATGCTAGAAGATTACAATTTGGTAATTGGGTTATCCAAGCTAAACCAGGTCATCCAATTTTAAGAGAAATGATCGCAACTATAACTGAAGAAACTTTACAAAAAGAAAAAGATGGTACTTTAGTTTTACCTGAATTAAATATTGAATTAAATATCATGAATTGGACAGGTACTGGTACATGGACAGATGTTATTTTTAAATACTTTAATGATTATGTTTTAAGTGGTATTTTTTCCAAAGTTACTTGGAAAGATTTTACAAAATTAGATGTTCCTAAATTAGTCTCTGATGTTTTAGTTTTACCAATTACTTGTTTCTCACCAGGTATTAATGATATGGGTGCTCAAAGTGAAGAGAGTCCTTTGGCGTTTGTTAAGCATTATTTTGAAAACTTATATAAACAACCATGATTTTTTTTTTTTCTTACATATGGATTTTACTTTCTTTCCTGTTTTTCCTACTATCTTTTTAATTACTGTTTTATTATTATTATTATTATTATTATTAGTTTCTGTTTTGTTTTTTTCCATTCTTATCTCTTTTTTTTTCCTTACTTGCATTCGTAAATTAATACATTCACATTTTTCATTCATTTTGTAAAACGAGTAGTAACCAGGTACACTTAAATTTATGTTTCATGTACTTTCTAGACTCTTAGAAGGGATAGATCAATTTACTTTTTTCAGACTCATTTACTCCCCTTTACTTTCTCTTTCAACAATTTAAATCTTGAATTTTCATCAAACAGAATCTCAATTAATCAATTAATATTAGTTGAAATTAACTTAATTGGAAATTGGAACAGAAGAAAAAGATATAACTAATAAGGAATTTGAGTACTGCCTGTTTTGTGATTAGTAGATTGATTTGGTTAGCTCAGCGCTAAAGAAAAAATCGAATTTACATTCTCTTTAATATTTTGAAATCTGGTAGCAAGGGATACATTATTGGTTATGGGAATTAGGGGTTAGGTATTACTTTAGTTAATCACATTATTAACCAAAATCAGCTATATGCATAGTAGGAAAAAGTTTTATTAAATCGGAAACTAATTAATGAAATTGATGTTAAATTACACAAAAGTTTTCAGTACATGTATTACTTTTTAAACTTTTGATTCCTTTTTTTCTTAATTGGTCGACATTCTAACTTAATTAAATAATTCTGAAAGTATAATTAAATTTGTTGATCGAGGACTTAATTTAAGAATCAACTTAAATTCGATATCCTTTTCACTGCAAAATTTCAAAAATTATGAAGTATAAATTATAGTAGTCGATATCGATCCGTTGAATTTAATTTCTTTTCAATTTAATTATAACCTAAATTTGAAGGAAAATTGTTCCCTTTTCTTCGATCTCATTTTTGCTCATTTAATTACTTTTAAAATTTAAATGTTTAATTCCATACGTAATACTAGTGCATGTAAAATTAGAAAAAAAAAAAAAATACCTATAAAAATTCAGTGATGAAGTGAAATATTTCTTTTCAACTATATACTTCTTTTCTTTTTTTGTTAAATTGAATATAACTAACTCCGTGGAGAGAAACATATATCTTTCCTTTTCGTTTATAGATTTCGTTTTGTTGTTATATCATCACTAATTAAATACATGTATGATGTATACATATCAACATTTTTTTTCAATTGGTAATTTGGTACGTATGCCTTATGAATCATAGTAATACGTACTGTCGATTTACTTAAACTAAGTTGATAATGTACAGACTCACAGTATCAGACAGTACATGTACTCACAGAGTCACAGTACATGTACATATATTGTATCAGTTTCATAACTTTCATTACTTTCATAGAATCATATATACATTCAGGGTCTTTTTAAGGGGCATGAAAATGCATGTAATTTAACCTCAAATAGGTAATCTAAATAAAGTGCCGGGTTTTGAACTTTTGAACTTACAAAAAGTTCTAAAAAGACTTAAATTAATTAAGGATTATTGATTCTATATCGTATTGATATCGTATCTATACCATTGAACAGTTTGGGTTTTGAAAGTGACTTGAAAGGGTGCGTTTTAAAAGTGTACCTGAAATGATTTCTTAAAGGGGGATAGTAGAAGATTAAAAGGGGTAAAATTTTTAAAAAAGATAATCAATTTGATTATAGAATTAACTGTTATATATAACAATCAAAAGACCAATTAAGCTAAATGATATATGAGAATTCGATCAGAATTTTTTTTAATAAGGATTTCAATTTGTTTAATTGTTGATGTACATTTGTTCAAAGGGGGTATATATTACGTATAATAGTTTCGATCAAGTTTCTTATATTTCTCAACAATTAATTAAATTAAATTTCAATCATGAAATCAATCAATTTAAATTAGCTGAGCCAATCAATCGATCTGAAAAGTTTTAATTTAATTCATATAATACAATTAAGTGTATAAGCACTCGACTGCAAGTCTGCAACTTATAATTTAACTTTAACGATAAATCCACGTATACGTATAACAGTTATTTAATTTAGTTAAGAGTCATTTGTATATATATCCCACATATTGGAATTAATCATAGTGTTTGTACCCTTAGTTAAAATAAATTGTTGTATTGTAAACATAAATTCAACTTTTTTCAAGGTAAAATAATTATAAGTACGTTGATCGAATTAAGTTGATCGAATTGATTCAATTGAATAATTTGAATTTCCCTTATAAATTATAAAATTTCTTTTTTTAGTTAAGCCGCTAATTTCCGGCATTCAAATTTTCTTTTTAAGCTTTTGAGGCTCAGGGGCGGAATATAATGGATTTGACTCTCGATCGACCGGTATTTGAACTATATAATAAATTAGCTAATACGGAAGTCGGATCCGCTAAAATTGGGTAGTATAAAGTGGCGCTCCATACAAATTACAGAAAGTATGCGCCACCAAGTTAAGAAATCCGAAAAATAATTTTCTTTTTGTCCGGTTGATCACTTATAATTATACGCTTATAATTGGGTGGTCACCGTTGCTTGTAAAACCTAACAATTCTGAAAACTATTGCGCTCACTGGAAATTTGGAGACGGAAATTTGTATGATTACCTATAGTTAAGCTTCATAGTTAAGAAGCCAGTGATCACAAGACTTTTACTTTTCAGCAATAGTTTTCAGGATTGTTACTCTCGATCGAGTCTCGACTCAATTTAACTTTGTTGTCTATACCAAGTCGACAATGATGTGTCGAAGAAACACGTAGCTCTCTGTTTACGTTTGCTCTACAGGTTTTTTCCCAAACAGGAGCGAATCCGGGATTTTTAATATGTATATGTGCCTCGCTGACTCGTTCGATATCGTTCGCCTCGACAAATTAACACGCTTGCTTAGTTTCTTTTACGTTTTATATTTAAACAAACCCATTTCTCATTTTTGCTGTTTTTATTTTCTTATTGCACGCAACCTCTTTTCCCTTTCCTATAAAGTAAGCAAATCCAACTGTTCGTCTTTCCTTTACAACTTATATTAATACTTGCTACACATCTCTCTCACGCTATATTATTTAGTTTCAGACTTTTCTTCATTAAAATCAATCTTATTCTTAATTAATTCTTATATTCAAATATAATGCAATTATCTACAGCTACTTTAGCCACCATCTTCTTTGGTCTGGCTTCTTACGTTCAAGCTGGTTGTTCATATGTTGACGGTAACTATTACTGTTCTGAAACAACTGGTTTAGTTTACAAAGGTGTTGGTTATTCTGGTTCATATTCAGATATTACTGACATGGATGATGATTCTTGTGAATGTTCATCTTCATCAGTCTCTTTCAGTGGTGACTTATCTCCATTAGATGAAGAACTGTCTGTCCATTTCAGAGGTCCTTTAAAATTATTACAGTTCGCTGCTTATTATCCAGGTTCTTCTTCAAATGATAAAAGAGATGTTATTCCAGAACAAGAAGATTGTACTACCACTAAACATTTACATCATAGACATAAGAGAGCAGCCGCTGTCGAATATGTCGAAGTTACTGCAACTGTTATTGTTGATGCTGATGGTAATACCGTTACTTCAGAAGCAACTTTATCAACTGGTGTTACTTCTACTTCAGCTGGTGATGATTCCACTTCAACTTCAACTGAACAAGCTAAAACAACTGCTGCAGCTTCCTCAACTGAAAGTGAAGAATCTTCATCCTCATCTTCAAGTTCTTCATCTAAAAAGGCTACTTCAACCTCATCATCATCTTCTTCATCATCTTCAAGTGATTCTGTCTCAGGTGATTGGGTTAGATCTTCTTATTTCAGTCCAGGTTCAACTACCAATGTTACTTTCTTAAATACTTTAGGTGGTTCTGGTTCTGGTGTTTGGTCTAGTTGTTTCGGTAACTCCTTGTCTTATTGTGATTCTGATGGTGTTTCTTGTGCTTCTGAAGCCACCGCTTTAGATGAAGTTACTATCGATTCTGATGTTGAATATATCATTTTCTCTGGTTCTGAATGTGACGATGATTCAACTGAAGGTGACTGTGGTTACTACAGATCTGGTATTCCAGCTTATCACGGTTTTGGTGGTGCTAACAAAATTTTAACTTTTGAATTTGAAATGCCATCTGCTACTGATGATGCTACTACCAATTACGATATGCCAGCTATTTGGTTATTAAATGCTAAAATTCCAAGAACTGCTCAATATGGTGATTCTTCATGTTCATGTTGGTCAACTGGTTGTGGTGAATTAGATTTATTTGAAATTTTATCTTCAGGTTCCGATAAATTAATCTCTCATATTCACGACGGTGAAGGTGATAATGGTTCTTCTACCGGTGGTGGAGGATCCCAAGATTACTTTGATAGACCAACTGATTCTTCAATGAAAGCAGCTGCTGTTTTCTACGATGATGAAATCTATGTTGTTGTTTTAGATGATTCAACTGATTTCGGTTCCAGTTTATCTTCAAGTGATGTCTCTGATTGGTTAAGTGACATTTCTTCAACTGCTACTTTATCTTCTTAGATTTATTTTAGTTAGCTATTATATAATTTTCTTTTCCAATACGTTCCTTTTATACTCAATTTTGAATTTTATCAAGTTTTAGAAAATCAAAATAACAAATTAATAATTTTTTTCTTTGTTATGTGGTTAGTGTCCTTTTGTTTTTTTATATATGCTCCCGCTAATTACTTGTTCTAGTTCTTTTTTCTTCTCCATTTTCTTGTTATATTACTTGTGTCTGTTGCTTATTATTATCGCCCTTTTCTTATTATTTCTTGTTCTTAGTTACCCCGTTTTTTTTTATATTAGTGTTCATGTTTCTAATTTTAAATTCATGTAAGTTTTAATTATATTTTTCTTTTTGCCTTTAGTAAACTTTGTTACTACATGCTCTATAATTATTAACTCGTGAAAATTGTTATATACATTACTTGGTGCTATTTACAACTGAACTTTACAAGGGTGGTTTGATATCTGTTTGATATCTGTTTTTG
>JAJLSG010000404.1:0-28274 GCA_030567495.1 Ambrosiozyma neoplatypodis | reverse complement strand
TATTCTTTCAATATGTTATTTAAGTTGGTATTTATTATGGTTAATGTGTTCAGTTGAAGAATTTGAAATTATTAAATCAAAACCTTCTAGTGAGAAATTTTGGATTTTTCCAATTGAATTATCTTTCTGTTTTATTAGTGTCTTTAGTATATTATTTAATATGAAATATTCACCCAATTCATTTGAATGTACAGATTTTGTTATGGGTCTAAGAGTTGGTGGCCAAATAGCTGAATTTTTCTACTATTTTAGTAAGAAGTCTAGAATTAGTACTTTCATGGATACTTTCAAGGGTTAAAATATAAGTATTCTCTTTTTACTATGTTTTTATATATTATTTCTTTGCTCTATATTATTATCATATTGTTTATTTATTTAGTTTAATTTAGTTAATTGATCAAATTTATCGACGGGAGCATTATTGTCGACATGTACTCTCCAAATCCGTCGACACAACTACTAAACAAAAGAACTTCCTTTAAAATTTAATTCTAACTACTGGATCATGTTTCTGTTCTTCCATTGAAAAACCAATTAAGTATTGTCTTTTATCTACTTCAAGCTGATACCTCATATCATAAACGAGTTGGCTAATTCTAATTCTATCAAAATGATTCCATTAGAACTAGAACCAAAACTAAAATCATCAAATTCAAATTCAAATTCAATTCCATTTCAAATTATAAATATCATTTTACTATTACATCAATTTCAATTCATAGTCTTAACTATTCTTTCAATTTAGTTAATTTAGCTTGTAATTTATTATATCTATCATGTAATTTAATTTAATTTAATTTAATTTACCACTATTTTGTAATGGCTTTTATTACCGGATTAGATCATCTTCATGAACACAATTATACATCCATGCATGATTTGTATTTTAAATTAATTTTTTGAAAACTAAATTGAATATAATTAAACAAGGCACTATGAAAATATAGTACGAAAAAGTGTATATAGTATATAAAACTATGTATAAATAATAATGATAAAAACAAAAATAAAAGTAAATGATGAATCAAATAATCGGGAGAAATAATAATAAAGTAATAAATTAATTAAATTTGAAAAAAAAGAATAATAATATTAAAAAAAAAATAATAATAATAAAAGGGAATAAAATTCGAACAAATTAAAATTCTAAGTTGATTTTTCATGGGATGTTGAAACTCTTTTCATTGAAACCAAGAAATCTTCTAATGATCTACCTTGTGAGTCTTTATCTTTTAATGGTTGACCATTCATAAATTTATCAAATTTCTCTGATGTTGACATTAAATAATATGCACCACCTAATAAACAAAATGTACCAAATGACCAAATCCAAACTCTAACAACAGTAACAATATCATTCCAGTTTTGTGACCACCAACCAAATAATGCAAACATAGTAGCAATAATATCAACAGCTAAAACAGCACCAGATAATTGCCATGATGGACAAGAAGACCAGAATGGTCCAACAGATCTTGTAATAAAAATTAACCAATTTTCAGTTAATGAAATTTGTAAAAATAAAACACCATCAATTGAACCAAAATTTTGAATTATACCACCTTTACCTTTATTAAACATTGTTGTTAATGTAATCCATGAACTAATACCTAAAATAATACCCATAACAATTGACATACCCCATAATCTTGGTAAATTCCATTTAACTGGTTTTCTATCAAATGGAGCATTATCATAAGCAATTGCTAATGTTGCAACATCTGCAAAAATAGCAATGAAAACAACTAAATCAATATTTAATGAATCATTTAAAATAGTCATCCATAAACCTAAAAAGATTTCTAAATGTAATGATAAAGCAATTCTATAAACAACATAAGCATACATTCTATGGAAAATTTGTCTTGAAGTTTTTAATGCATCAATAATAGCAGATAAACCAGGAGCTAAGAAAACAATATCAGCAGCAGATCTAGCAGCATCAGAAGCACCTTCAACAGCAATACCAGTATCAGCTTTCTTTAAAGAAGGAGCATCATTAACACCATCACCAGTCATAGCAACTAAATAACCTCTTTGTTGTAAAATTTCAACAACATTATATTTATGTTGTGGGAAAACTTCAGCAAATCCATCAGCATTTTCAACAAAATCAAATAATTCAGAACCAACCATATCACCACCACCACCTAAACCTAATCTATCAGCATCATAAATATTAGTACCTAAACCTAATTGTCTACAAGTTTCTTTAGCAATACCAACAGCATCACCAGTTAACATTTTAACTCTTAAACCTAAAGTTCTAGCTTCATTAACAGTTGCAGCTGTATCATCTCTTGGTGGATCCATACATGGCATAATACCTAAAATTTCCCAATGACCTTCACCTCTTTTTCTAGCAACACCTAAAGATCTAAAACCTCTTGATGCAAATTCAGAAACAGTATTTTCATAATTTTCTAAAATATCTTCAGGAATTGGATGATCTTCTTGAACAGTTTTTAAAACAAATAATGGAGCACCTTTAATACAAATAATTCTTTCATGATCTGGAGTTTCAACAAATGCAGTAACTTTTTTAGAAACAGGATCAAAAGGTTGAAATTCTAAAACTTTACATTTTGGTAATGCAGCTCTTGCTTTTGGATAAGAAATTAATGATTTTAAAAAAGCTTTATCAATTGCATCTAAACCTTTCTTCTTTCTTGAAGCAGCTAAACAAGCAGTTAACATTAAATCATCTGCATCAACACCTTCAACAGTATATGGTTCATGTAATGATAATTTATTTTTAGTTAAAGTACCAGTTTTATCAGAACATAAAATTTCAACACCAGCTAAAGATTCAATAGCTGATAATTTTTGAACAATAGCTTGTTTCTTAGCTAAATAAGCAGCACCAACAGCCATAGTTGTTGTAACAACAGCAGGTAAACCAACTGGAACACCAACAATTGTAATTGCTAATGTATATCTTAATAATCTAACAATTTTAACAGTTCTATAGAAACCACCAGTCCAAACAACTAATAATGTAACAATAACTAAAACTAATAAAATAGTACCAATACCGTTTAAAACTTCAGTAAAATGACCAGATCCACTTGCAGCTTTATTAACTAATGCAGCAGCTCTACCAACAAATGTAGAATCACCAGTTGCAGTAACAATCATAAGAGCTTCACCTCTTTTAACAGTTGATGAAGAAAAAGTTGGATCACCAGTATGTTTATCAACAGCTAAAGATTCACCAGTAATTGCAGATTGATCAACTTGTAAAAAACATTCTTCAGAAATTAATCTACCATCAGCTGGAATAACAACACCATCTTCTAATTGTAAAACATCACCTGGAACAACATCAGCTGCACCAACTTCAACAGGAGCACCATTTCTAACAACAATTGCAGAATTAGCTAAAGTTTTCTTTAATTCTTCAACAATTGAACCAGCTTGAAATTCTTGAATAAAACCAACAAAAGCATTTAATAATAATAAAGCACAAATAACACCAAAATCAACCCAATCTTCTAAACCAGCAGCTAAAATAGCAGCAGCTTCCATAACAAATTGAATTGGACCAATGAAAAACATACAAAATTTTAAAACTAAATTCTCTTTTTCTTCAGCCATTTGATTTAAACCAAATTTCTTTCTTCTTCTTGTAACTTCATCATCTGTTAAACCAGTTCTTGGGTCAGTTTGTAATAATTCTTCAGGAACAACTTTAAAAGATGCTTGATCAACTTCATCAGCACCTTCTTCGTCATCATCAGTACCTTGAGCATGATTTGATTGTAAATCGTCAACTAATTGATCAATATTTGCATCTTCGTCATCATCCTCCTCTTGCAATGGAGTTTTTTCAACAGTTGGTTCTGTGATAGATTCAGACATAATTTCTTAAATTAATTAAACGATTGAATATATATTATAACTGAAAATAACTATAGTTTTAAAAAGAGAAAGTGGTCAATAAATCTATAAGTTGATAATATTTGAGGAAATCTTCAGAATTTTATGAAAACAAATAGCTAGAGTAAGTGCTGCATGCATACATAAAAAAAAAAAAAAGCAAGCAAGCATGTCTATGTAACACTTATCTTATCACACCTAAAAGGAATTAAATCCGATCCGAATAATTCTAATTGCGGTAATTAAGAGATCCACATGGAACCATAAAGCAGCAGAAAACAGTTTAAGGTTTAAAGTTTGTTATTCTTACAGCATAATACCTTAATTTTTCATCGTAAAATATCTGTTTTTCAGTGAAATTTCATTTTCTGCTAACCGAATGTTGAGCCGCCGGAGATCAGGTGATCTGCGTTGTTCCTATTGGCCAGCGAGCACAACATTTTATCTGATATACGCTGTTGAACCGAGAAACGGTTCAAGGTCGTGCGAGGTCCAAATTATTGATAGAGGTTAACTTAGTTTTAACAAAAGAATACATATAAAACATATTCAAATTATTCATTAAGGTATAAAACAAATGTAAAGATTATAAACAATCATAAGAAAAATAAAATATAAATATAAATATTAATAAACTAATAGAAAAATCTTTTCCGAATCCAGAAAAGTTTGAAAACAATACTTATAAACTATAAAATAATAAAATGATAAAATGATAAAGTAAAAGTATAATGTAGAAAGTTAAGTCAAGAAATAAATTTCCTAAACATATAAAATCATGGACGAAATAATAATTAGTTAAATATCAAATTCAACAAATCAAACAAAAAGTACTTTAAGTAAATTTAGCAAGTACCTTTTAGAATAAAACGGTATAGTGGAACAACAACAAAATTCAATTAATCCAAGACAATGAAAGAAAAACTGTCAAAATTGAAAAAACAACAAGAAGTGAATAATAATAAATGAGCAACAAAGACAATAAAAACAAATTAATTCATTAAGGGAAAGACTTTTTTTGAAAGATATCACAATTTAAAAGTAATTCATAATATAATAACAATTTTAAAACAAAGCAATAAAAATTATTAACAAGAAAATGAAATCAAGTTCAAGTTAAAAGAAAAGGAATAATAAAAAAGGAAACAAAAGGTAAATAAACATTTGAAGAAATCAAAAGATATAATTTAAAGCTCATTCATTATAAGAATAAAGCTAACCAACCTGCAATACCAAAAACAGTAGCATAACCTAATTTATTAGCAGCACCTTCATAAGCAGAAATAGTAGCTGAACCAGTTGGAGTAACTGATGAGGAAGTTAAAACAGTTTGAATAGAAGAGGTGATTGAAGTACCTTCTAAGCTAGAGGCAGCACCAGTAACAGTGGCTGTATCACATGATGTACAGACAGTAACAACGGATGATTGTGTAACAGTAACAGTTTCACCAGAGCTATTGACAGTGACTAAAGTGGAACATGGAACAGTTGAAACAACAGATGATTCTTCTGAAGTAGTAGCAACAGTTTCTTCTGGGGTAGTAGCAGCAGTAGTAGTTGGAACAACAGATTCTTCTGAAGCAGTAGTTGGAGTAACAGAAGTTTCTTCAAGAGAAGTGGAACATGGAATAATAACAGTAGAATAAGATGAAGTGTATTCAACAGATGTAGTGGTTTCACCTGCAGTATTAGTTGTAATATAAGTTGAACATGGAGCAGAAGTAGTTAAAATAACAGTGGATGATTCAACGCTAGCTGGAGTTTCAGTTGATGATTCGACAGCTGGAACAGATGTACTTAAAACAATTGGAACAGATGTAACTGGAACTGAAGTTTCTTCAACAGATGAACTTGATGGAGTTTCAACAGAAGCGGTAGTAGAACATGGAATTGAAACAACAATGGTAGTACCTTCAGAAACTGTAGTACTAACAATGTAAGAGGAGAGTTCTGGAGTAGTTTCAACTGAAGAAGTTTCAACAGTTTCAGAAGAAGTGGTGGAACATGGAATAGTAACAACAACGGTGGTACCTTGAGAGACTGATGTAACAACAGTAGATGAGACAGCTGGGGTAGTTTCAACTGAAGTAGATTCAACAGATGATTCTGGAGTGGTAGTTTCAACTGAAGTAGTTTCAGAACATGGAACAGTAGAAATGATAGTAGTACCAGAAGAGACTGTTGTGATAACGGTAGATGAGACAGCTGGAGTAGTTTCAACTGAAGTAGATTCAATAGATGAAGATGGAGTAGTTTCAGAACATGGAATAGTAACAATGATAGTAGTACCAGAAGAGACGGTGGTAATAACAGTAGATGAGACATATGGGGTAGTTTCGACTGAAGTAGATTCAACAGAGGTTGATGGAGTAGTAGTTTCAACTGAAGTAGTTTCGGAACATGGAATAGTAGAGATGATAGTAGTACCAGAAGAGACGGTTGTGATGACAGTAGATGAGACAGCTGGGGTACTTTCGACTGAAGTAGATTCAACAGATGAAGATGGAGTAGTTTCAGAACATGGAATAGTAACAATGATAGTAGTACCAGATGAAACGGTGGTAATAACGGTAACTTCTGAACTATAAGAAGATTCAGAAACGGTTGTAACCTTTGAAACTGGAGTTGTTGATGATAATTCAACAGATGATGATGAAACAACAATGACTGAAGGAACAGATGCAGATTCTGATTCTGATGAACATGGTAAAGTACTGTAAATAGTAACACCTGAGGAAACAGTAGTTAGAACAATAGTAGTGGATGGAACAACTGGTGTAGTTGATGATGATGATGAGACCTTTGAAATAATACTTGAAATTGGAGTTGAAGAGAAAGAAACAACTGAAGATGATGATAATGATGATGAGAAGGTGAAAGAAGCAGTTGAAGAAGATGGAGTGTAGACTGATGGAGATGGAACAACAACAGATGATGAACTGAATGAAACAGCTTCAGATGATGAAGATGGAACAACAACAGAAGATGCTGATGGAGTGTAGACTGATGGAGATGGAACAACAACAGATGATGAACTGAATGAAACAGCTTCAGATGATGAAGATGGAACAACAACAGAAGATGCTGATGGAGTGTAGACTGATGGAGATGGGACAACAACAGATGATGAACTAAATGAAACAACTTCAGATGATGGAGTGAAAACTGATGAAGATGGAACAACAACAGAAGAAGATGTGTAAAGAACTGGAGAAGTACTTGGAACAGTACTAACACAAACAGTTGGTAAACATTCACCAGCAGAATTAGTAATAGTCTTAGTGATAACTTCACCATTAATCGTAACGTAAATAGTAAATTCTTCAATTTCACAAATTTGAACACTCTTTAAGAAACCTGGTAACCAACATTCAAAGATTGAACCACTGTTACCTTCTTCATATAAGACTTGAGTTTCACTTGAATATTCAATTTCAATCTTAGTTGCACCACAACCAATGATATCTAAGAAATCAAAACTATAATAGAAGAAACCTTCAAGATTGAATGATAATAATGACCAACCAAAGTTGAAAGAGTTGCTACCGTAAGTCCATGATTCAGAGTAAGTAGAACTTGCTGGAATATAACAACTACCACTAGAAGAAACAGTAGATGCTGATGAGAAACTATATGATGTAGTACTTGGAGAAGCAACTGGAGATGATGAAATAACGACTGATGAAGAAACAACACTAGAAGATGGAGTAACTGGAGTAGATGAGACAACACTAGATGATGGAGTAACTGGAGTTGATGAAACAATAGATGAAGATTCAGTAGTTGAAGTTTCTGAACATGGTAAAGTTGTAGTAATAGTAACACCAGATGAGACGGTAGTAATGACAGTGACAATGGATGGAGTGGTTGAAGATGTAATTGAAGTGGATTCAATAGATGAAGATGATTCAATTACAGATGAAGAAGAAGAAATCTTAATTTCAGATGATGATGATGATTCAATTTCAGATGATTCACATGGAGTAGTTTCAACTGAAGATGAAGTAATCTTAATTTCAGATGATGATGATGATGATTCAATTTCAGATGATTCACATGGAGTAGTTTCAATTGAAGAGGAAGTAATCTTAATTTCAGAAGATGATGAAGATTCAATTTCAGATGATTCAGATGGAGTAGTTTCAACTGAAGATGAAGTAATAGAAGTTGATTCAATAGATGAAGAAGAATGAGTTTTAGATTTAGTAGTTGAAACAACACTTGATGAAGTAATTGAAGTTGATTCAATAGAACTTGATGGGGTAGTAGTTTCGACAATAGAAGATGAAGTGGTTTCAATAATAGAAGATGAAGTAGTTTCAACAATAGAAGAACTAGAGGTTGAAGTAGATGAGATAGTAGAGGAAACTGAAGTACAAGTTTCACTTGAGAAGCAATAAATTGGAGCATCAGCTTGAGAATCATCATTACCATCACAAGCAATCAAATAATCATAACTAGATTCATATGACCAAGATGAAGGAGCAGAATCTGCACCAGCACTGAACCAATCATATTGAATTTGGAAAGAAGAAATACATGAATCTGTGGTAGTTAATTTTAAAGTTTGAGACCAATTACAAGCATCATCTTCGCTAATATCATAAACCTTACTATTTAATGAATATAAGACAACAGTAGCATCATCAGGAGTTGATAAACCAATAATTTTTAATTCTGATAAATAAGCAGTAGATAAACAAGAATCAGCTGAAAAAGATAAAGTAACTTCAACGGTATCTGAATCAACATAAGTAGCATCTGAAAAAGAAATTGAAGCACATGGATAATTACCATTTGCACATTTGGTTTCAAATGTACCTGAACATTCTTCATAAGCTGTTAAAGATCCACTTGAACATGTATCAGTGGCTTGAGATGTTGTTGTAAATAGCGAAAGTGCAATCACGATGCTTTTAACGAAAGAAGAGCCTAGCATTATGGATGAGTTTATATTGAGTTAAAACTATATAAGATAAAATCCAGCTAGATGGTATATAAGTTTGATAAAAGTATATGAGTTAAAGCAAATCAAGAAGGCTTCAAAATGTGTCACCAAAGGTTGAAACATAAATTAAGGAAATATGATTCTTTTTATAATAATTTATATTCATTTGAGAAAGTATTGACAAAAAGGAACGGTTATAACTTATATGCATGAGAAAATAGAGCTGGAAGCACTGATTTGAAATGTATTTAACTTTTGTTAGTATAATTACTATTAATTTCAATCATTGTGTTCAATCTAGCTCAACTGTTGTGAAAATTGATCAATTTGGTCGAATGATGCCTTTATTCAAACTATAAAATCCGGTCTAAAATCCATTATAATTGACTAAATCTTTTTTGGGAATCCAAATTTCCAGGGATGCCTTTCTTATAGGAGTAGAAGCTTTTCTATTTAAGGTGGGTATTAAATTGAAATGATCCAAAATTAGAAACACTTCTCTCTTAATTGATTGATTGTTTACACGTTGGATCTTCACAATAAGGAGCAGTAACCTTCATTTGAGTATATTTGTGAAACATGTCTTGTCTTTGCACTCCTGTGAAATACATGTATATGTTGTTATACGTTGTTGTGAAGCTATAACAGTGTATGGGCATCTCATCAAATTATCACAAAATCAAATAATTTTTGCCTCAGTTTGAGCGGCGGCTGAGGCGGCCTGATAAGTTTTAACGCCGCCGAGAGTAATTAGGTCGCCCTATATAGCTATTTGGGTGATATGGTCGGTACGTCGGTTGCACGTTCATTAATATTGATACCGTATATATATGATTAATTGTAATTGTAATTTGTAAACTTATAATTGTTTTTCTATCAATGTTTGATCATCTCTTTTTCTCAGTTAATTGTTAATTAATTGTAACAAATTTATCTATAATTAATCGATCAGAAAGATATCAAAAGAATCAATAAGATCATGATAGTAAACAGTTTGTTTTATCTTAAATAAATTATCAGCCTACATACAAGGCCCCATGGTTGCATATAATCAAAAACCAAAACAGTTCATATAATTATTACATGTAACAAACAAACAAACAATTAAACAAACAAACGTACAGCTTTTACCGTATTGAGATTGATATGGTCCTTATATGTGATGGATTTCAGCTTGAATTTGGTAATTAATTATAATTATTAAAGCCAATCAGTTTGGAATTTATCTATATTGGGAAATTGGGAATACGTGCATGCACCTGTATTTTAAGATTATATGTACAATTAAGCTATACTACGAGGAGTATATTGTTAATTAAGATTTAAAGTTCATTGTATGAGTACGTTAATCAAACAGTTGAAGTTAATATGGTGTGTAAACCTGAACTTGATTAATATATGATATGATTGTGATATCAAATATTTAAAATTAATTAAGTTTTTCACAAAATCAAATATTATATATATATAAATTAGTTAAATTAAATTACAAAAAAGAATTGAAAAAATTCAATTAATTATATCAAAACAAAACACCGGCTCGTACCTGCGCAAGATCTTCGTGATAACGGTGATAGTGCATTTCTTAATTTTTAATTTGTATTTTAATTAATTTAATTGTTTATATAATTGAACTTTGAACTTTGAACTTTGAAATAAAACTTATAATTATAGTCAATGGTCATTACAGGTTACAACTTACAAATTGTAGCTTACACAAAAGGTTAACACATATCTCATTTTATTGATTGAATTAATGTATCTTGATTCTTAAATTGTAATTCTTATAAGTTCTCTTAATTTTCCAGAATTTCTAAATTCTAATAATAAATTAAGATGTCCTATTAATAGCAGGTTGCGGCGCTATCAAATGTAAGGTACGATTGAAAGGTGCATATAACATGCATGTGCACTTAGTCCCGAGATTTATCACCGATCGAGAAAATATTTCAAATTAATTGGATGAAATTTTTTGTTTTTAAAATTTATATTTGAAACATTTAAAACATATGGCATAATAATATAACCTTGAAACCAAGCTATATATATGTTTAATTGTGCAATTAATTAATAGAGATATATCTCTCAAGGTTACAATTAAAAAACTTCAATCAATCAATCATTAATTGTAATATTTGTAACCCCTATATAGCTCGTAAAGTTGACCTATAAACTCATAATGTAAACAATCCAAGGAAAGGACATTAATTACAAGAAACAAGCCTCTTTAGTGAACTTTTCCAAAAAGGGGTTACTTCCTTACCGATTTCGAAAGAATCTATGAGGTCAAACCGTCAGAGTGTATATGTATATGAACCTTTAGAATTCGTATATGTACCTTTACAAAGATTTAGAGGTATAATTTATCAAAAAGTGGAGTATGGAATTACCCCAATTATAACTATTTCTCTGTATCTAGTACTAGAATGATGAATCAGATGATTCGATTGTGTAATTGCCTTTTCAGAGTTTAATTGCTAGTGAACGTGAACTAGCTATAGCCTCCTTTTATAGGAGCCCAGCTTGATTAATTTTTCAAAACTTTTAAAGTAAATCTAGCTTGATATAATCAAGTTACTAATTACAAATATTTGTGTTTTAAAAATAAAGAAATGATATCAATTATATATTTATTAAGAAAATAAAACAATAGTTAGAAAATGGTACTCTTTCGAATACAAAAGAGTTAATAAAAAACTACCAACTTAATTAAATCAATGATGGTATTATTAGAAAGAAAAGGATAATGATGATCTTAGTGTAAAAGAACTATACAATAAATTAATAAATGAAAAAAAGGAAACCGGCCGGAGAGAAATAGAATGAGTTGTAGATTGAAAGAAAAAAAGAAATCAAATCAAAAGTAAATACAGTTAATTAGTATAATTAAAAACAAAACCTTTTTCATAGAAAGTTAGAAAAAGAGTTGAAGAACATATTAATAATTGAAAAAAAAATTAAATCAATTATAATTATAACAATAAAGCTAACCAACTGAATAATCCAAATATAGCAGCAATACTAATAGTTGCAGCAGCATCATCGTAAGTGGAAACAGAAGCATTAGCAGAAGATGCACAACCTGAACCAGAACATGAGTATGAACCACTATAACTAGTGGATGATTTATGAGCATAAATAGTAGATTGAGTGTATTCTGTAATATATGTAGTTGAATCATCAGAAGTACTTGAATAAGTGGTATATGGAATAGATGTAACAATCAAATTGAAAGCTTCAGATGATGAACCAGTAGTAAGAGTCATTTCAATTGTAGTAGCTTCAGTAATTTGAGTATTAACTGAATATGAGAAAGTATCAAGTTCTGATGTAGTAGTGGATTCTTCGGCAACTGAAGATGATGTTGTTGTATGTGTGTGATAGATTGTTGATTCAGTATATGAAGTTAAAGTAGTAGTTTCACCAGCTGAATCGGTAGTAGCAATTGTAGAACATGGTATAGTAGTAAGAATGGTTTCAACAGATGAGACTGTAACTAAGATAGTTTCACCTGATGGTGTAACTTCAGCAGCAGCAGCAGATTTAGAAGTAGTTAAGATAGTACTTAAAATTGATGATTCAGTATAAGAGATGATTGTTGTTGAAGAACCAGCAGAATCAGTTGTAACTTCACTACCACATGGAATAGTTGTAAGAATAGTTGTAACTGAACTAATAGTAACAAACTCAGTAGTAGCACTTGGGATAATAGTAGTCTTTAAAGTGGATTCAGTATAAGATGTAACTGTTGTAGTTGAACCTTCAGAATTAGTTGTAACAATGGTACTACATGGAATAGTTGTAGTTAAAGTTTTAACAGATGAAACAGTGACAGAAACAGTTTCAGTTGAAACAACTTGAGAAGCAGTAATAAATGTTGATAAAAATGTAGATTCACTGAATGAAACAATTGTAGTAGTGGTGCCTTCTGAATTAGTAGTATATGCAGTACATGGAACACTTGAAATGATAGTTTTAACTGAAGAAACAGTAACTGATGTAGTAAATGTATTAACAGTAGATGCGGTAATAGAAGCTGTAGTTCCTGAGACAACAGTGACAGTATAAGGAATAGAAGATTCAATTGTAGATAAAAAGGCAGTTGCAGAAGTAGTAACAAAGGTTGTGGATTTACCATTTGAGTTAGTTGTAGTTTCGGTAAATGAAACACTGGAGCTAAATGTAACAATACTTGAAGATGGGGTATAAGAAATGATTGTAGTTGGAGTGACAGAAGTGGCTTCAAGACTTGATTCGGAAGATGGAGCAGTTGATTTAGAAGTTGAAACGGTTTCAGTAGAAGAAGTAGAGCCTGTTTCAGTAGAAGCACTTGAAGTTTCTGAGGAAGATGATGTAGTTTCTTTACCAACAGTACTTGTTGTTGGGGTTGAAGTAGAAGTAGTTTGAGCTTGACTAGTTGATGTAACTGAAACTGAACTAGATTCAGTAATTGAAGTAGCCTCAACAGAAGAAGAAGAAGTAGCAGTTGAACTTGCAGAAGCACTACCAGAGCCACATTCACTAAAGCAATAAATTGGAGCATCAGCTTGAGAATCATCATTACCATCACAAGCAATTAAATAATCATAACTAGACTCATATGACCAAGATGAAGGTTCTGAAGAGGCACCGGCACTAAACCAGTCATATTGGATTTGGAAAGAAGAAATACATGAATCAGTAGTTGTTAATGTTAAAGTCTTGGACCAATTACAAGTATCATCTGCATCAATATCATAAACTTTACTATTTAATGAATATAAAACAACAGTAGCATCATCTGGAGTAGATAAACCAATAATTTTTAATTCTGATAAATAATCAGTGGATAAACAGGAATCAGCAGAAAAAGATAAAGTAACTTCAATTGTATCTGTATCAACATAAGTAGCATCTGAAAAAGAAATTGAAGCACATGGATAATTAGCATTAGCACATTTAGTTTCGAATGTACCTGAACATTCTTCATATAATGAGATAGATGATCCAGCTGAACAAGTATCACTTGAAGCAGTTGCAATTTTTAATAATGAAGCGATTGAAAGAATATTAGTGAATGAAAAAGATCTCATTTTGATTGTTATGTATGATGATGATTCAAAATATTGTAAAATGGATAACAATTATTGAAACTAGTAGTGGGAACTTGTATCATTTTATATGAGTTATAAGATGTAGTTGAAAATTTATAAATAGAAAACATTTCTTTGCAAGTTTTGAAAATTGAGCTAATGATTTTGTTAGAATGTAAACTATAGATTCGATGTATTGTTCAGGGAGAGTGTACAAAAGGAGGAGTGAATACAACAATAATTAAATTATAAATTAATTCATATGCATGCATATGTTTCATCGATTGTATTCATAGTTCTATAAACCATATATATGTGTTATTGTTTACTTGAAATCAAATGCAATTAATATATATATTAACTGAACAATATTCTGATTGATGGAAAGTTGAATTCTATATGGCATCTAGAGCAATAGTATATGGTGAATTATATATTGGCATATATATATGGTATACATGTATAATGATGAGATCGAAATATGATAACATAACCAGCAAAAAAAGAAAATATTCATATATAGCACATAATTAATAATTCTTTGTTCCTGCTTAAAACACATTAATTTGATGAATTTCTATTTTTGAACCTTTATGGTATATAGCTATATAGCTCAGCCTTCAGATTACACATATATCTATCTAGCTCGATCATGATATATCTATATATGTAGAATTGCAGCTTAATTAATTAAGATCATGTACATGTAGCTAGTAATTTTAATAATTTGATTGAATTAAGTATTAAAGTATATATTATACTGAAAGTTGTATGAGATATGAATTTCTTAATCAAAATAATTAACGAATAAGATTAATTAAAATAATAGTTGAATTTAAAAGTTGTAACTTGTAACACACAATAGAGATAGCCATTTAAGTAAATTTGAACATTGATTGATTACATTCAAACTTGATTCGATATCGATCTGTATATCGCGGTCACGATCGCGAACATTTCGGTTGGGCAATAGATGAGCGGCAGGGTGGCTGCAAAAAGGCGGATCCTCTATTGTGCTCGTCAATCTCCGGGGAAACGAGAAATCACCGTGAGAAAAGCAAAAATTTAAGCTGTCAATTACATGCATTAAGGCCAGATTCAAATTGATGAATTTTATGATTTAATTTAATATATTATCAAGTAAGTTAATAACAGAGAGTATATCATTACATGAGAGTTCAAAAGTGAAATGGAGACATTGTCCTCGTTAACTTATAATATAATAATTATAGTAGTAATTAGTACGTACGTACAGAAATATAAATAGACCATACGAATTATTATACAGGGTCCTCTAAAGATTATAATTCTACTTCTACCTATATACGTATACGTACTATCTAGCTATAGTACATGTATATATGCAGTTATATTTTATATATTTCATTCCATCTTGATGTTTCATTCATCTAGTACGTCAATTTCTATATTTAATTGCATGTAGTATTGATAATCAATTTATAATCTATAAATACATACATGTAGGGTATACCTATATATATAATATGATGGATGAGATAAAATTTCATAAAATTGATCATCATAAAATTCTAGTAAATTAACTTGATTTAATTAGTCTTCTAACTTTTCTTAAATCTACATTTATAACTGTCGTGACCTTGCTTGATATTTTTGTTTGATCTCAGCGTTAATCGTTGTTCACTGTTCACTGTTCACTGTTCACTGTTCGCTGTATGTTTGACAGCTAGGCTGATAAACATATAAGGTGATATAGCTGATATCGATTGAGTTCATGGGATACGTGGATTACGGCATCAAATGTCATTTGAATCACTTATGATTAAAACTCTCAGTACATATTCTGCTTAGATATAGAGAGGGAGAATGATAATTGATATATACCTCTCATTTTATATATGTACCTATACATAAAAGAGTCTATATACCTAGAATCCCAGAATCTATGATTCATAGGGATTTTGGAATTTTCTGGTATATTTGTGTTTATTAGGAAAACAAAGTTTGTAAATTTAAAATTCATTACAAAAGTTAATCAAAGAAATGTTGAAATAAAATGCAAACGTTTCCCACTCAAAATTCATTGTATGTATTTAAACTATTATGTAGCTCATACTTCATGATTTTTAAATCAATTGAGATTGATTACATGCTATAACCCCAGAGTTCAAATACTTAGATTGTAAGTACTAAGTTGTAACATTCAAACATATATAAGCAGAATTATAATCTGGTTGTAAACAAAGAAGAAAAAAATCTGGATTGGGTAAACTCATTGTTACAATAACAGGTTTACTTAATTCACTTCGAACTTAATTGGACCTCACTCAAGCTATAGATTCAAGAAACAACCACTTTCTCCAGTGTCTCCACAGCATATAGAATCTAGCTATTAAATTAACGTTCCTTGTATGCTTTGAAGCTTAATTGATATATATACGTTATAAGGGCAAGATCAAAACAATTAATTAGGGAATCCCAGTAAATTCAGCTAAGAGTCTAAGCTACGTACAGGTTTATCCATGCAAGCATACAGACAAGCACCCATATCACTGCCATGCATGCTTTTTTTGTATTAATTCGGGCTTCTAGATTTATCGATTTGGTTGCTTTTGATTTCTGAGCTCCAATATGTCTATGCCTAGCTAGATTTGTTTTAAAGCAGTATACGTACGTGTGTTGGTGAATATGTATATATGATTTTATGGATATGAATAATTTCATGATAAGGATTGAATAACATCATCATGTACACGGATTTATTTCCGGTAGAAAAGTGCCGAATTTACCGAAAACAACTCCGGTCTATTTCCAGAACGTTAAATTTGGTAAAAACACTTAATAAATTTCCTTAAATTTATTTTCATAAACCAAAAAATGTCCAGTATATTCTATGAGTACTGATGGGCCAGTGATAGATTTATCTAAATACCAGCTATTAAATATAAAACAAATATAACATTATAATAAACAAAACCAAATAACTAAAACAATCTTTATCGATTCGATCTAAAAAGCAAAAGAAAAACTCATTAAAATACACAACAAATACAAATCAAAAAAATTCATCATCACGAACCTCATCTTCATAATCATCATAATCATCATCATCTAATTCCAAGTCATTCATATCAGGTATAATATGTGTAGTATCTTTAATAATACCAAGTACACTAGCAACATTAACAAATCTTCTATGACCAGGTAAAGCATCTTCAACATCACCAGTTTTGAATCTATTTTCAAAAGCTTTAATTTGTGGTCTAAACAAAGGATCATTATATAGGTTATTATATGCACATTCTAAAAGTTTATCATAGCTTAATTCACTTTCTAAATCATATTTTATAATCTGTTTATGAATATGTTCAAATTGTCTAATGTATGAACGTTTATCTTCACGACTTGTAGAAAGTAGTCTTAGTCTGATCATTGATCCAGTTAATTCGAAATTTAATTTTTTTAAAGCATCACTTGATTTCAATTTCAAGTCTAATAACGAACCAATACTTTTCGATACATCATTTTCATGAAATCTTAAAATGGAACTGAATTTATAACTTGTTGTACCTATTAAAACCAACGTTAACAATCGTTCTTCTTCTTGTGATCTTAATTTTGATAAATTATTCTCATCAACAAATCTAATTGATTCACCATAACTAAACAATTGTAAATAATATTTCAAATCTTGCCAATATTCTGAAAATTTCAAAATGTCAGTTAATCTAGAACAGTTAGTTTTGATATATTCAACCCTTTTACTAAATGGATAAACAGTTAGATCTTGTAATATACTAACTGATCTTCTTTCTGAACCTATTGAATTATCTTGTGAGATTATACCAACAAACATATATAATCAAGTGGGAACCGATTTATTGAACACAGATTTGAGAGATAGTGGGAATCAGGTTAATCATCTTAAAAAAGACAGTCTGGGCTTCAGCAATACAAACGTTAAAGAAAGAAAGATCCAAAAATAAATTATGAGTTGGCTTGTTGAATTCTCAAAATTTCTTCTTTGACTTTGGGCGACCTTGTCCGGAGATGTAGCCGGATGGTGTACGGTTAGAAGAGCCACCAGAGTGACCAGACATAAAAAAATTAACAAAAATGATATTAAAACTATATACTTGGAACTCGATCACATAAATTCAAAATCGATAAATGAAATATTATGCAAATATATTAGAAGAAAAACTAAAATAGAAGGAAAAACTCAAAAAATTGATAGTTTTTTTAAATTAACTATAATTAAGCTGGTATCTAGTTGTAAATACATATGCATGGAATATGCTGAAACATTTAGAAACTCAATCAATTCCAATGATTCAATCATATGATACACACTATTCAATCATCAGGTTCACTAGCAGTATGAAGATCACTTGGACTTATATCTGAATCAGCTTCTTCATGTTCTTTTTTTTCTTTATGACTATGCAGAGTAGCATTTGATCGACTACTTCTTAATTTGTTGGAACTAATTGTACTACCAATAGTTGAAGTATTTGTATTATTATTATTATTATTATTATTATTATTATTAGTTACATTTGGATGAAAGAAAGCCTTTGTTTTAGGTTTGAAATCTTCTCTAATGATTTCAACTAATGAAGCAACATCAATGAAACCCCAAGCTGCAGTAACTCCAACTCCTGTATCAAATAATATATTAGCTAAATGTGAATTTTCATATTCTTGTATTTGTTCAGTATAATTTGGATCTTTAGCTAAATTATCATAGGCTCTAATTAAGATTGTATCATAAGTAATAACATCATCAATATGATATTCAACTGCTCTTCTGTATGCGGATTCAAATGTATTAACAAATCTTAATTTATCATCAGGTTTTGGTGAAAATAATCTAATTGTACCTAACAGACCATTCAAACCTAATTTAAATTTATTCAATTCTTCTTTTGATTTCTCTTTCAGATCACGTAATATTAATATAGGACCATATAATTTACCTTGATGTTTTTCAATAAATCTTGTATATTTTGAATTAATTGTACCTGATAAAACAGCACTTGCCAATTTCAAAGTATCAGAAGTTATTTGTCTAGTTGGAATAACATAATAATAAGCTTGACTAAATGATTCATCGCCAAACAATTGTAAATGATATTGTAAATCTCTCCAATATTCATCAAAAAAGGCTAAATCATTTAAATGAGAACAATGGCTTGTTATATATTGAACTTTTTGAAAAAAAGTTGAACTGAATGGACCATTTGATAAATCAAGTCTATCAAATTGATTATTAATAGTGTTTCCTGCTCCAAGTGTCAAATTGCCACTACTACTACCTGATCCAACTGTAGCTTTATTAGAGGTGGGACTATACTCTGAATTATCTTTTGAATCTTTATTACTACTGTAAGAAGCAGCTTTTGGTGAAGAATTGGCTAATGATTGCATTGAATATGAATTCCAATCTAGTTTTGGCATTATTGGAGAAAGTAGGATGAATCAGAAAGCCAACCATGAACCCCTATCAGGATAAAAAGTTTCCACTTGCAAGGAGTCAAATTAAAGAAAAAGGTCAAAAGATCATTTTCACGTTAACTACGAATTGGATCCCGCCCTTATCAGAAGTGGCTGGAAACCGGACCCTTGGCTGGGAATCGCAGGATGATATTAAGGTTAACTAGTTGTGGTGAGTGTGTAAATGGGATATCCGGATAGATTCCACCTCACCTGCCTAAAGTTGATGTGTTGTTCTGACTTGTTCATCAGTTTGGAAATGGAATATAGGACTCAGGGTTACTGAAACAAAAATACTTTATTTGAAAATACCTACAATGTAAATTCAATTTCAATTTAATCATCAATTAAATTCAATTTGATAAAATAGAAGGGCCTTGGACCTTACAGAAGTTACAATTGCAAATAAGCTTTCATATAAAAAATAACAATTGATTAATTGCAAAAAAATAAAATAATAAAATAATAAAAAAAAAATTAAAAAATAAATATAAAAAACTATTTGAATGTTAATTAAGAAAATTCAATAATTTCAAATATTTCAGAACCAGCTGAAATACAAACTTAAGTAAAATTAAATTAAATTGTAAAATCACCATAAATTAACTTTTGGTGAATAAGGTTCTTCTAAATACTTAATATCTTCATCATTCAATTCCAATTTCAAAGATTCTAAAGCATCATCAACTCTTTCAGGTTTACTAAACCCAACAATTGGTGAACAACCTTTACTTAAAACCCAAGCTGTACTAACAGTAGCCATTGAAACATTATATTTCTTAGCAACAATTTCAATTCTTTTAATAATTTCTTTATCAGAATCAGACATATTATTAGTAATTAGATATCCAATTCTACCAGAATCTGAATTAGCTCTATTTGTTTCACCTTTAGTTTGAGTTAATGGTCTTGTTAAAAGACCTCTTGCATTTGGTGACCATGGAATTAATCCAACTTTAGTTAAATTACAATATTCAATCATTTCTCTTTCTTCTTCTCTTGATATTAAATTATAATAATTTTGCATTGAAATAAATTTAGTCCAATTGTATCTTTCAGCAACTGATTGCATTTGAACAAATTGATAAGCTTTCATTGATGAAGCACCAATATATCTAGTATAACCTTGTTTAACAACATCATGTAAAGCTTCCATTGTTTCTTCAATTGGAGTAGTTGGATCAAATCTATGAATTTGTAAAACATCCATGTATGTACCTAATCTTTCATTTGAAGCTTTAACAGCATCAAAGATATGTTTTCTTGATAAACCAAATGAATTAATATAATCATGACCATTATAATTCAATGAACCTGATGAAAATTCAGGAATTTCAGAATCATAAGCAAAATTAACTTTTGATAATATAACAACTTTATCTCTTTTAATATTATATTTTTTAATGAACTCACCTAATAAAGTTTCAGAATATCCATTTGAATAAACATCTGCTGTATCATAGGTTCTTAGTCCTTCATCATAACATTTTTTTAAAATTGAAAAAACTTTCTCTTTGTCTTCAATGACCCAGTCTTGCCATGATTTATAACCAAATGACATACAACCAACTATGATTCTTGATATTTTTAAACCTGATGAACCTAAATTGGTATAGAATGATTTTGGAACTTTTGACCAGTTAGACATTTTTTTAACAATTGATTAAATATATAGTAAATTGAGATTTCTAATAAAGTAGAAAATAATAATAATTCAGTTCAATTGATGTAATTGGTAAACTATTTATTTTATATTTTTGTAGTTGATGAAATTAATTAGTAAGCTATTCTTAATAACGTGGTGTTTTGATAGCTTAGACTCTGTGGAATGAACAAGCTTATCTTCAGTCCAATGATTTTCAATTATCCAATACTGTTAATGCTTGATTAATTGGTATATAAGACAAGTTACCGAAAGAAGCTAGCCATGTAAAGGAAGTTAATGAACTTCTAAAGCAACTTTCTGAAGAATAATGAATCAAATTAAGTACACAGCCTTGAAACAATTAGACCGAGTTAGAGCGAGAGGTTGATAAGTTGAAAGATTTACATGTAATTGTTTAGAATTAATATTTTTACTACAGTTGAAGAAGATAATTTTAAATTCAAGGTAATCAGAAGTTAAAAGATTTAGTTTGATAATAATTAATGAATAATAAATTATATGAAATCATCCATTTTCAAAGGAAATTACAAAAAAATGAAGCAGAGAAACCAATTAAAGAAATAAAGAAAGATATAAATTCAACAAAATTAAGTACATGTAAAAGGCCTGAAAGAAAATAGTCCAAAATATCAACAAAAGAAAGTATAAATCAAAGCAATAATTCAACTTCAACTACAACTACTCTCATTTGAATTCAAAATCAAATCATATTTATTTTTTCTTAGATTCTCCAAAATCAGTTGGAATAACTTTCAAAATTCTATCAATATTAACAAAACTCTTATAACAAGGAGTTATAACATCAATATTTTCTTTTCTATACGAATGACCACATGAATGTTCATCCATAAATTGAAACATGATTGATTTATAACAATGATCATTAGCTAAATTATTAAAAGTAGCTTCTAAAACTCTATCATATGTGATAACATTATTCAATTTATATTTTAAAGCTTTTCTATAAATCTCTTCCATATCATCTTTATATTGTTGTTTATCTGCATATGAACTTGAAAACAGTCTAATGCAACCTAATTGATTAATTAATTCGTTCATCATATGTTGTAATTCTGAATTTCCTTGATTATGTAATTCAGCAATTGTTAAACCACCAGCTCTATCAGAATCATGTTTTATGAAGAATTCAAGTATGAATTGTAAATTTGGACAAAGTAATGAAGTTAAAACTGATTTAACAACTTCTTCTTCATTTTGATTTGGACAATATTTAATTGATTTATCTTTAACATATTTTGAAATTTCTTTGAAATTATAACTTAATAATTGTTTTTCTAACCATTCCCAGAAGTCATTAAACAATCCTAAATCTTCGAATTCATGATGCTTAGTGAAGATGTGATGAGCACGATATTGAATTATGATTTTTTGAGTAATCACCTTAGGACTATTCTGTTCTGTATTAACCTTATTTGTATCTGTCATGTTAAAAGATATACTGAAAACTTAAATATAAAGGTATTTTCTAATATTTGTATGTTTGTACTAATATCAGAGAAATGTAGAGAAAGAGGAAACTTGGTTCTTTTTAAACTAAATCAAATCATATATGTATTTGGAGTAAGTTACAGTATATCTAATTAGTAGTATAGGCGGGAGTAAAGCAATAAAATGGGGCTAACATTACAAACTGATGAATATCAAATCTAACTATAACTAATGAATTATGAACTATTCAATTTTATATAATTTGAATCAAGAGTACATGCATGTATTAAATTTCAATTTCACAGTTTGAATAACTTTGATAATCAATAAGCTTGAACACGCCATGGTCCAAAGAATCACCAGTCAACCTGGTTTAGATATAATTGATGTAATTGAATATGCTATTGAATCAGTTGATATTCAGATACAACCTGACTGTATGAATCAGTATAGTCTAAGAAAGAAAGCAATGGAAGAAGAACGAATAAAATCAGAGTAGGTTACCAATTAACTTGGGAATATGATTTTTAGGAATGTTCATTGGGGGTTTGAGCTGAAGAGCCAATCAACCTGACTGATTACTTTCTTTACCATAACATAACATAACATAACCATCTCCAATCACCATCCAACATCAATGTCCTTATCAGTGCTCCCGCCAGCACCGGTGCACGGGCGTCTTTCTTTTCCGATAAGAACGCCGCAAACCTCCATCCAAAAATCAACAGACCCTTAATCAAAAGATAAACAACCAGTTCGATACGTCCATTTCATCTGTTCGACTACTTCACTCCCCAATTGAAGAATATTCATACCTCAAATAGATAGTGATACCCATTTTATCTGATGACTCCTGATAACTCTTCTCCAAATGATTCAAGATCAAGGTACGCTTCAGTGATATCATCTTCAGGCAACCAACAAGCTCAAGCTCCAGGTGTTGGTAGTAGTCCTTCACATCCTCATTCAATAAATATTGCTTCTACTTCTCTTCAAAACAATCAATATTCAATTCCTATTCCATCTCCTACAAACAATAGAAATATTAGACCTCAACATTCAACTTTTCTACTAAATTCACCATTTGGTTCTTTTCGTAATTCAAATGGTATTCCAAATTCACTTACTGCATTTGCTTCTTCAATTCAAAGAGCTCAATCTTTTAGATCTTTAGAACCAAGATTAAAAGCTTCAAGATCCTATTTTCAAGATGATGAAGAATTAATTGATCCTGATACTTTAGCACCTTCTCAATTAGGTCGTAAAATTTCAACTGTTTTTCATGATATACGTAAACCATTTGATTCAGGTTCAACTTTTGATGAAGCTGCTGTTGATGATGCTTCATTCATAGATCATTCATTCATTAATCAATATGGTTCTATATCAGGTAATCAAGATTTTTCAAGAGCTGCTTCATTTATTTCTCATGTTCCATCTACATTAGGTGGTCCATTAGCAAGAGTTTTTTCAAATGAAACTGAATCATTATTCATAAGACAAGTTGAAACTAATACTGGTAAAACTTTAACTATGTTAACTCCAAGATCAACTGTTCCTCAAACAATTTTCAATTCAATTAATGTTTTAATTGGTGTTGGTTTATTAGCTTTATCTAAAGCAATGACTTTTGCAGGTTGGTATTGGGGTATTGCTTTATTAGTTTATTCTGCAAGTATTACTTATTGGACTGGTACTCTATTGGCTCATTGTATGGAAACAGATCCAACTTTATTAACATATGCTGATTTAGGTTATAAAGCTTATGGTTCAAAAGCACGTCTTTTCATTTCATTATTATTTTCAATTGAATTATTAGGTTGTGGAGTTTCATTATTTGTTTTATTTGCTGATTCATTTAATGCATTTTTCCCTGAAATTTCATTATTTCATTGGAAAATTATTGGATTTTTCTTACTTACTCCATTATCATTTTTAGAATTACGTGTTTTATCAGGAATTTCATTATTTGGTATAACTGCTACAATTTCATTAGTTATAATGGTTGTTATATTAGGTTTATCAAAACCTTTCTCTCCAGGTTCATTAATTGATCCAATGCCAACAAATGCTTTCCCTGATACAGTTAAAGATTTATTAATTGCATATGGTATTATTTTAGGTCCATTTGGTAGTCATAGTTTATTTCCTGCATTAAGAGCAGATATGGCAAATCCACAAGAATTTAAAAAATGTTTAAAAATTACATATGCAGTTGGTTTTTTCGCAGATTCAACAATGGCATTAGCAGGTTTTGCAATGTTTGGTACACATATTTTAAATGAAATTACAAAATCAATTGTTGTTACATCTGGTTATCCATCATTTATTTATCCATTAGTTTCTATATTAATTTCAATGGTTCCAATTTCAAAGACTCCAATGAATGCATTACCAATAATCAATATAATTGAATTCATGTATGGTATAACTCCACAACAATTACATGAAAAGGGTTCAGTTGCAACTTGGAAACAAAAAATTGGATCTGGTTTTATTAGAGTGTTTGTTAATTTTTGTTTTTTAACAGTTGCTGTTTTATATCCTGAATTTGATAGAATTATAGGTATTTCTGGTGCTAGTTTATGTACTATTATTTGTGTTATCTTACCTTGTGGATTTTATGTTAAATTATGTGATCCTACTAATAAATGGATTTATTATTTAATTATGTTCTTATCTGCAATTGTTGGTACTTTAGCTACTATTGCTAATTTGGTTTAGTTAATTTATATCAATTAATTTATTTGAATTAAAAAAAAATCAACTTGTGTTACATGTACTATTTTGCTTATTTAAGTTTACTGTTTTAAAACCATTTGTTAATCTCTTTTTTTTAGAAAGAACATTTTCTAATTCTTTCAGTGTTTCATTTTTAATCTATCGTCATATTACTTACTATATATTGTTTTTCTGTTTTTTTGTTTTCTTGTTTTCTTGTTTTTCTGTTCTTTGTTTACCTTTATATTAATTATGCATAAACTAACGTAAAATATTAATTATTAATTATTACTTTTACTTATATCAAGTTATATCACCTAATGATATAAACTAACTAAATGTTTATATAGCTTCATAATTTCTAATTGTATTACTTTCTGCTTCCCAGTCTTGTACACCTTTAGATTAAGCAACTAAAGGGTAGTTAAATCATTGGATATACTCCATCATTATCGTACAAGTAGATTACAACTGTTATTGTTATAACTTATTATTAGTTTAGTTAAATCTATTATTTACTATCCTAATACAAATAAACTAATAAAAAAAAAGTATAATAAAACAAATAAACTAATAAAATATAAGCAAATAATAATGCAACTACCAATGAAAATAAAAATGAAAACAAAAAAGCAAAACCGAAAAAACAAAAAAAATGAACATATGAAAAAAACAAATAAAGTACAAGTACATATGAAAACAGAAAATCAAAAACATATGAACCATACCCAAGTAACCATCAATCATCAACTAAATCATGTTCAAGTTTGAAATCATGAATCAAACCAGAAACATCACATGGACCATTACTTAATATTGCACAATCGAAATCAAAGATCCAACATTCATTGGTATCATCATCGATTCCGAAATTTCTAAGCTTTAAATCATTGTGATTGATCCCAATTGATCCAAGTTGCTTAACAATTTCAACAACTTTTAGCATTTCCTTTTTTGTTTGAGCTTCTCTTATATTGGTTTTTTCCATTACTATATACATAACACTGCTATTATAACTTGAAATAGGGTCTCTGATAAATGCTACACCAGAGCCTAATAAATCAGGAACGTTAATCTTTAGTCCAGATTGTTTTATTTTGTTGTATGAGCTATTTTCTTTTTGAAATGCAATTATTGAATCTTGTTTTGAGTTACAATAATCAAGATTGAAATACTTAAGGATAACAAAATCTGAAGAAGTTGGTGGTTCCACTTCACCTGGATTCAAATTCAAAAATTCAATGCATCTATCCCATTTGCAGCAAATCACAACAGTAGAAACATCGCCAGTAGCTTGTTGAATAAATTGAAAATCAGAAACTGGAGTTTTATCAATATGGGAAAAAGACATTGTTGTATCAACAGTTGCTGAGGTTCCTGGGGGAAATTGGGAAAACGAAGAACTTATGTTAACAAACTCATTAGTTGTGGTGTATTGATTATGCTGAGTTTGACCTTGACTTTGATTCTGTTGAGTTGGATTTGGATCTTTATCTTCATTTTGATCTTCTTGATCATCTTCATCATCTTCATCATCTTCATCTTGATCTTGTTTATCACCTTTATTTGGATTTGGATCATGTTCATCATCTTGATTTGGATTTGGATCATGTTCATCATCTTGATTTTGATCTTGTGTATTGGAATCTTGTTCACTATCAGAACCTGAATTATTACTGAATAATTTTTCAAAAAGATTGTTAAACTTGACTCTTAAGCTTTTATACAATTTTGCATTTTCTTCGAGTTGTAAATTAGCAAACGCACAAATTAATAATTTTGGAGTTATTAATGTACTTAATGAAGTACATTTAAAATGTTGAAATTTTATAACGAATGGATTAGATGATTGTTTATCTAAACCATCCCAATTAATGATAAATTTAATAAACCAAAACATTTGTCCATTAGTTATTAAACCAAATTCAGAAGGACAACATGTACATTCTTTGAATAGCTGAGGAATATGTTTTTTGATTTCTTCCAGTGTATTAAATGGCTGGCGCTTGAACTCAATAGGAAATATGGGATGGTATAATCCAGATTGATCAAATGGACTTACAATTAAAATATCAGGTTCATAAGCACTTGCTCTTTGATCCATTCTTTCAAACGAAGCACTTGTTTCAACTCTAAAACCAGCTTTTTCATATTTAAAATTCAAAACAGAAAGAATATCATCCCCAGAATGATGACACCATGATAATTGTAATCCATGTTCATTTGAGCTTAAGTTTACTTCTTTAATCATTTTTAATTCAAAACTTCCTAAAATTTCAGATAATTTCTGTTGACCATCATCTGATCTTGAATGATCTCTCATTGTAGCTCTAAATTTATCAATAATACCTTTAATTTCATCTTCTGGGATTTCACCATCATCAATAAGCCTGATATCAGTATTACAAAATTCAAAATCAGCAATATTTTGGGGGGCATTCTGACGTGAATGCGCTGATCTAGGAGGGACAGTATCTAATGTTGATATTAAAGAATCAGGAATACTTTTAGAGAAAACAAATCTGTATGCAGGAGCGGTTGACGCTAGAGAGCTAAAGATTGATTTAACTGGTGTGCATAATATTAAATCAATAACCTTAGTCAATTCAGATGATCGTGATGATAGATATTCACAAGCTTGATTTAACTCTTTTGACAATCGTCTATATGTATATGTACAAAGTTCAATTTCACTATCAATCCAGCTGAAACCAATTTCTTTAGATGGCTTTATATTTTTAATTTTTTGCTTTAATGAATCTTGAGGGGTAATAGAAGTATCTAGGGTCTTCATTCTTTTGCTTGGGTTTTTAAAAGATGATAATTCATTTCTCTTTTCAGATTGTTTCATTATTTCTTTATTTGCAATAGATTTTGCATTTCTAGAAGCTTGAGTTCTAGTTTTGTGACTTGTGTTAGTTTTAGAAGAATATTTAGCCTTAGTTCGTGGTTTTGCCATTTTTATCTTTATTGTGGTTGTATAATTAAGGATATTAAATGTATATATATATGGAAAAGAAGAGGTTTGATTTAGGAAAGAATTAAAGAGGAAAACAGGTTTTTT